>JARHVA010003906.1:102500-212500 GCA_037957365.1 Torreya grandis
CCACCAATTAGGCAAGTGTGTGTTTTACCTAAAATTAGATTAATGAGTCACCACACCCTTAATTATATAGAAATGATAGAATATGATTCAACTATAAATAAGAACAAAATATATTTTTTTCACTATTTATGATAATAAAGTTTGACAATTATAATGATGAATGTAAGAGGATAAAGAGAGACTTATCTTATTTATCACACTTATCTAGTCTATGTTAGTTGAATGGTTGATTGAAAGTTGTGTGTAGTGATTATATATTTTTCATTTCTAGATATGGAGAACTTTTATAGTTTATAACAATATTTTTATAATAGGGACAATAGTGTCATTCGAATTGACCCCTGTGGGTCAATCCTATCCTTGTAACACACTTATTTTTGGACACTAGTATATAATTTTTAGATTTAATAGGATCAACAAACTCAAGATAGGATTGTTAGTAAATCCTAACCCATGTGTATTGATCATATCCTTATGGAAAAATAATTTTGAAAAATGATATAAAAATTATAAATTAAAACAATAATGGCATAATTATGATAGGAATGGTAGATGATTTTGTACTTTATTAATTGTTGATGTTCTTTGACAATAATGATTTGAAACTATCCAAAATGTTTTAGATGATTTAGTAACATATTTTTCCAATATAAAAATAATTTTATATGCATGTGATCACCTAAAATATCAAACCATGTTTTTTTACACAAACACTTAAAATATCAAATGGAAAGAATTAGGTAAAATGGATTGAGTTGGATTGACCTTGGTCAATCCTCATTGAAACAAATAACACTAAACTATTTTTCCAATGCTCTGAAGAAGGATCAAAATTTAATGTATTTTATAAACTATATATGTGTGTGAAATGGCGATTTATAAATCAAAATTTTCTTTCTCTTAGTTGACCCTTGTCACAAGTAATCAAATATAACAATACTAAGATATAACTCTAGTAATTTAATGTAAACATTACATGACTTTGTGTTTTTATTTTTTTCATAATAATGAATTTTTATTCCTAATTAATAAATAGGTCTAGAGTAAAGTAAGTTAGTAAATAATGTGTAATAATTAAGCCACTTATTTATGTAAACAAATTTTATTTTTTCCTTTTCTAGAAATAGTAATAAATAAGAGAAAATATGACAGCTTATTCTGAGTTGTTAGATCTGAGATAAGGTCTAAGAATTTAGGGACAAGATTGGGATAGTGTCAAAAATAGGTTCTTGAACTTCATTTTATAGTTGGACAAGAGCACTCAAAGTGAGACACCCTACTATTCAACATTTTAGTCCTTTGCTAGAGTTGTTGTCTAGGTGATCTAAGTTTCTGCGATTATATTTGATAGGTCTGTGTTACCCTATCAGTGAAATATCAAAGTCTTGAAGTTTGTAGATATCATTGTGCATATATTTTAATCTTCAAAATCCCTAGGAGCTCTTTGTGCTTGAAATTTAATGGTAATTTGGGAAATAAAGAGAAGGGGCTAGTGTGTAAAGGATATGTTAGATGCATTTCACACCCCATGTGTGGGCACGTTTCCTACATATTAATACTCTGAGGAGGGATCAAGCTAATTTAGTTATCCCATTGAAGTGATTGGTAAAATTATGTATGAAAATGTAACTAGAGGCTAAATTGGGTGTAATTTAGATGGCTTGGGACTGGTGCAAGGGTTTGAATAGGTTTGGGATAATATTAAAGGTTGTATGCAGAGAATAGGGAAAAGTGCTTGAGTGTATTTACTTATATTCTTGATTCTCTCTTGTAAATGAGTGCCAACCCTTCTAAATGGAGTTTTAATGGAATTTTATAGGGAACTTGATGATCATGGGTTAAATTAATTCACATTGAGCCAACATGAATTAAGATAAGGATTCAAGAAAATATGGCTATTTGAACCAAATTTGCAGTTGGAAAACAACACCAAAAATAGGAAACCCTAGGTTTCAATGCTCCTATTCAAGTTAAATGATATTTTATAGAGGAATAATACCTAAGGGGATGGATACAGGCCTAAAATATCTACCTATTTTTGTAAGGATTAAGTCTAGAAGGTTGTGGATGACTGGAAATTGGTGAAATAAAAGCCTATGAGGATTATGTAAGCAAGTAGGAGGACATATGGATTGGGTGTCATTAGTCACACTAAAGTAACCAAATTTTTCATTTTATATGACTAAATTTGGCACCCTTTTATTTTAGTAATGTAGCAAAGTAAAATATTAGGATAAAGGAAAAAGTAAGAAGTTTACCTAAACTTAACTATAAAGGTGAAGCCCATGAAGCTTGTGTGGTGTTGAGTAATGTTGGATAGTGAATAAATATCACTTTATGTAAGTGTGAATCTATGAAATGAAACAAAGAGTAGATCAATTCTTATTATATGTGATATAAAACAAGAACATACAAAATATGAGTAAAATAAAAAGGAAGAGAAAGGAACTAATACACCTCACCAGGTATGTGAACCAATGTAAAACCTATCATGATCCTGAGTAAGGTTGAGTAATGCTAGACTATGCTGGATGATGCTATACCAGAAGTTATATCATGAATATAGCTAAGTGCTCAATTCCCTAGAAAGTGGTTTAAGAATACAAAGGCTAGCCCTTTGGCTCTATCATCACTTATTGAGTGAATTTAGATGATCATACATATGATAATCAATGTCTATAATATGTGTCTAATCCCTCTAAATAGGTGGATCAAGATTACAAAGGCTATCCCTTCAGCTCCATCATTACCAACTGAGTAAAGTTAGATGATCATGCATGTGATAATCGATGTCTAAACTATGTGTCCAATCCCTTTGAATAGGTGGCTCAAAAATACAAAGGCTTACCCTTTGGCTCTATCATTTCCCCATGAATTGAAGTTATGAAGTAATACCAATATAGAATAGATGTCATATGAGATGGCTCATGGAGCCCATGGATGCTATAAAAATCTGATAATGTGGCATGGATAGCTGAATGTATATTGGAAACTAGGCCACTCTTGCCATTTCAAAAGATAGAGATTAGGCTTTCATGAAATTCACTCCTAAACTAATGTAATATGCTTATGTAAAAGCCAACTTAGGAACTCAGGTACTTGGTAAGTTAAACTTGTATGAAGTTTTAACTTGAGAATGATGTCAACCACCTGTAAATGGAGTAAGGCATATAATTACTGAGAATTCTTGGGTAATAAATTAAATTTGGAAAAAAAAGAAGACCCATGTGTCACACACATTTCCCCTAATAACTAGTGTCTAGAACATGGATTCTAATCTAGAATTTATGTCAAGTACCTAATCTAAAACTATAAGTGAGAGACATCATGCCATGCATGATTCCCCCTTATATCTAGATTCCCTGAGAAATTTGTACTGAAACTATTGATTTTGACTAATCTAGATGTGCGAAAACTATAGCTAAGATAATGTTTTTTCCTATTACTAGAAATCCTAGGTGTTTTTATACCTAAACAAGAGTGAAACAATGAGGACACCATTGTGTTTGGCATTGTTTTCCATTTTTAATGTTGTTGTCTTGTGTTGAAACTGGTTATTGATTTAGAATTATCACTATTTTTTTGTTCTGTTCTGACTAGTTTGACCTCTAAATTCTAAATTGGGTGATTTGAATGCTACTATTTTGACTGCTATGAGCTTTAATCTTTATGACAAAACCCCTATTTATTTCCCCCTCTTTTGAGGGTAGAAATGATGAACCTATAATGACTTCCCTAAGAAGAAAAGATTCCTACAAGTGTGTTATGTTGCATAATTACATGATATAGTAATGATATTTGACAAGATATCTCTAGGTATAGTAATGTTTATATTGAGATATTATTAGATCAAAAGGGGTATGCCTAGTTGGATGTCACAATGTAAAAGCATGTGAAATGTATTGAACTAGAACTAAAAATATTATATGTTAGTTATTAGTTGTTAAGGAAGGATAGAGAATGATGTCTATCATGGCATCTAAGAAAGTAAGTAAAATGCATGATATGGATCATGGCATTGCAACAATCAAAAAATAAATTAATCAAACAAGCACATAGATCAAGAAGAAAGAAACATATAAGGGTGGAAAAGGGGCCACACAAACAAGGGACATGGGTACATGCCACTCAAAATTATAAAGTAAGTAGACAAGGCATGTTTAATTACAACATACACATACAATTGAAATAAGCGAGATTGGCATGATGGCTACAGGCATATAGAAGAGTAAAATTAAGGGACATTGGAAATTTTCCAAATGTAAACACACATGAATAAAAGTAAATTACATTGGTAGATTTCCTAAGGTACACATAAAAAACAATCAAGAACTAGAAATGCAATCCAACAAGCTACGCTAAGCAAAAAGAGAAAGCATGCAATAAATATAAAGATAGAATCACATCTAACTAATCAAATCAAGAGTGAAATTATGCAAGACATGTTTAATACAATACTGGGTATATGCTAAAGAGATACACAAGTTCTAGATACTAGTGAAATTTTGATATAGTAATCTATGTAATCTAGTAAGTAACGTACATCAACATGATAACTTAGAGTGTGTAGTGTAGGAATGACATAACCTAGATGGTGTAGTCATGTAGAAGATGCCCCCAATGGGTATGGCTATCAAAGTGTATCTTGAATGTATAAGTAGGATGCCCCCTCAATGGGTAGAGTGAAGCAACTAAGCTGAATGTCACTGCACACACTCAAAGAAGATCAAGTGAAGCATGGTAATGTAGATAAATCAACGTACAATAGCATGAAACATCAAATGTAAGTCCTAGCATAATGTTATCAATGTAAAACATGGATGATACATATAATCTAAACATTTTTATTTTTTTGACATTTTTGAATGTTTTTATATTTTGAAATGTTAAATTATTTTTATATTTTTGAAATGTTATGAACTATGTATAATCAGTCATTTAGTAGACTATGTACAAGTGAGATGGGAAGTAATAATACTAGCTTATGAGTCTCATGGGAGACTCCCTATCATGTTGTCCTATATCAAGAAGATGCATCTTTCATGATCATGAAGCATGATGGAAATGCTAAGATTATGGCTCTAAAATCTATATATGTTGAAGTGCTCTAAAATGCGTGTAGTGAAAACTAACTATGGGTTCCCTTGTAACTTTGAGAAGTGGATGCAACTTTGGGGCTCTGAGGGACCCATCTAGTGGTAGGAGAAGCTCTATAAACATGTGCTCTATGTGTAGATACATGATATATCAATTATATTTCCTTAGGTGTGAATACTGTAGCTAGAAACTATCTAGAATCATGAAGCTATGGAGGTGTATGCATTTTTGTGTTGGTGATGGATGTGTCAATTGTGTCTAAATCTGGATTGGAGGAATAATTGTAATAAGTGGAGGAGCTGAAAATAGATTGGAAGGGGTGATAACCTGAGTGACAAATATATAACCATAGGTGTAATTAACTTACCTATCTTTATGAACTTGGGTGATAGTATGTACCACATGATCTATTATAGGCATAGAGTTGATAGTAGGTGTGGGATAAAATCTAGATGAACCAAAATTAAAAGGAGGGATAGATATAATTTCTAGTGTTTTCTTGTGTCTAGTAGTGATAGGGATTTACTTAAAAATAGCCAAAGAGTTAGATACATCTAAGTAGAAACCATGTATAGTAATATGATTATAAATAACATTCCACATGATAGATAGCAAACAAGGGATATCAAGCATGAAATTGTGTACTAATGCATAGAAAAATTTGACTTGTAACATGACGTTTATAATATGCTTAGCAAGATAGTATTGAAAATTATTCCATATGATAGATAGAGAGAAAGGGATAGAGAGCATTGAAATGTGCATGAATGCATAAAAACCTTGGCATGTGTTATGACATTTCTAATGTGTTTAGCATGATAAGCTTGAAAATTTTTCCACATGAGAAATAAGAAGTAAAGGATAGATATCATGAATTTTTTCCTGAATGTATAAAGATATTTGACTTGTAACATAATATTGCTAACATGTTTAGCATGATAACCTTGATAATTATTCCATATGAGAGATAGAGTATGCAAAAGGAATATTGAAATCTTGTGTAATTTTAGCAATAAATGTTTTAATGTCATCCATTATTATCAAAATTAAGGATGAAATGCAAAGGATGAAACTTTGTACTAACATATGATAGATTTTATCATTCATGTACATGATAGGGGCCATTATGGTTTCCTTATTATTTACAAGAAATGTAAGAAAAGTTTGTAAATAAGTGATCATCATTTTGGCAATTTGATTATAAGTGTAAGGTAATACCTCAAGAAATAAATTAGGAGCTAGTACATGCAACTAGGGATTTTTCAAAAATATTTTTACAAAATACTATGAATTTTGGAAATTAAAATTCATTTTCTAAGTTTGATATGAAATCTAAAAATTTAGAAAATAATTGGAAAAGTACTAGAAAATAATTGGGAGCTAGTTAATACAACTACGGATTATTGAATGAATTTTTAAAATTAGTATGATAATTTTAAAATTTTGATATGAATTTATAGAAAATTTGTAGAATTTTGATTGGAAATTTTTGGAAAAGTCAGAAAATATTTCTAAAATTAGCAATATATTTTTCCTAGTTTTTGGAATGTGTTTATATGTAGAAAGGACCTAGTATGTGGAAACTAGGGTTTTAAAAAAATATATGATAATTTTGAAACTAGTTTTTATATTTTTATTTTTAAATGTAGGAAAAATCAGGAAATTATGGCAGAAAATTAGAAATAATTTACCATACGGTTTCTAGTGTTTTTGTGTAAAAATTCAAAATAAATCGAGTTCACCAAATGTTTTTATTATTTTTTTAGAATAATGGAGTTTTATTCCTAATTAATAAATAGGTCTAGGGTAAATTAAATTATTAAATAATGTGTAATAGTTAATCCAATAATTTATGTAAATAGATTGTATTTTTGCCTTTCCTAAAAATAATAATAAATAAGGGAAAATATGACTTAGCTTATTTTGAATTGTTTGATCTAAGATAGGGTCTGAGAATTTAGGTACAAGACTAGGATAGTATCATAAATAGGTTCATAAACTTAATTTTTTGATTGGATAGGAGCATAAAAAGTGGGACACCCTATTGTTTGATGTTTTAGTCCTTTTTTGATGCTATTGTCTAGGTGATTTGAGTTTTATGGGTTCTACTCAATAGGTCTATGTTACCCTATTAATGAAATATAGAATCCCTAGAGTCTATGAATATTATTGTGCATCTATTTTAATCTTAAAAATCTCTAGGATCTCTTTGTACTTGAGCTTGAATGGCAACTTGGGAAAGAGAGAGAAGGGGTTAGTGTGTAAAGGATGTGCTAGACACACTTCACACCCCATGTGTGGACACACTGTCTACATACCAATACTTTGAGGAGGGATCAAGCTAATGTAGTTATTCCATTAAAATTCTTGGTGTAATTATGTATGAAAATGCAACTAGATGCAAAACTAGGTGTATTTTAGATGGACAGGGACAGGTGCAATAGTTTTAATAGGCTTGGAATAATATTGTAAGGTTATATGTAGAGAATAGGGAAAAGTACTTGAGTGTACTTCTTTTATTCTTGATTCTCTCTTATAAATGAGTGAAAACCCTTCTAAATGGACTTTAAATGGCCTTTTATAGGGAATTTGATGATCATGGGTTAAATGAATTCATGTTGGGCTGACATGAATTAAGATAAGGATTTAGGAAAATATGATCATTTGAACCAAATTTTCACTTGGACAACAACACAAAAAATAGGATACCCTAGGTTTTAGTACTCCTATCCAAGTTAGGTGATGTTGTCTAAAGGGAATGAGACCTAGGGGTATGGATCTAAGCCTAAAAGATCTACCTAGGTTTGTAAGGGTTAAGACTAGAAGGTTTTGGATGACTAAGAATCAATGAAAAAAAGCCTATGAGGGTTATGCAATAAATTAGGAGGACCTATGGATTGGGTTTCATTAGCCACACTAAAGTAACCAAATTTTACATTTTATATGATTACACTTTCTATAGCTCTTGAAATGTGAGAGTTCTTATCCCAAATGCCTTCTAACAACTTTATATATAGCAATGTCTTAAATTTTAAAATAAAAACTTAGCTGTGTGAAATGGACCAAAAATCCCTTAAAGAAGACTCAAAATCAACAACTAGAAAGAGGAAACATGTTAAAATATAAATAAAAATATTAAAGTACATAATCATCAAGAAGGCGATAGGATATAATACATGATATAGGATATTTTTATGTCATGTCCTAGGATAAAACTAATCTTGAGACATCAAAAGGGTTTATATATCTCTCTTTTTAAAAATTTTTAAAGAAAAATGGGTAATAAAATTGGATCATTAAGTAATAAAATCATAAATTAAAAGGGGAAAATACATAATGCATGTGACATTAAGTTTTGGAACCTTAGCTATGATCCATATAAAAAAGTGTCTAAAAGATATTGTAAAATAAGTGTTGTGCCAAATTGGGTATCTAAATTACCCCCACCCCCTTCCCCCATTAATTTAGATTTTTTTAAAACTATGAATATTGGATGAAAGGAAAAAAGAGAATGCAAACTTGTGTAGATGATTGTTATGTAGACTTTCATGTGTTATAATGATACAAAGTGTTCTTAAAAAAAGAGATATGTATTTTGATATAATTATTGCTCAATTGAAACAAAATATATATTTATAAATGAAATATTACAAATATTACACAAGGAAAATCTACACCTATATGTGTGCCCTATAAAAATAGGAATGTCGAGGGTCCAGAGTTTACCAAATCACCATGGCGAAGAAGGAACTTATAGAGTCTATTAATTTCATAACCATGTGAATGGATAATATTTCAATTGGTAAATGTGATGAATAGAACCATTGAGGGATGAATAATCCCCAATGTTTTGAATCTATTAAATTTGTTGAGATAAATATACTCTTTTTTGAAATCGGAGAATTGAGGGTGATCAATCCCAAATTTTAATTGTAACTATATAAAATAAATAACACCTATTGAGGGACTTAAAGACCTAAAATTATATTATTGGTATTTTTAACCTTAATAACTGAGGTGGTTTAGAATCTATAATGGATTCACAAGAAACAGTGATGGAGGGAACATAATTTCTAAGTTATGTACTATGTACTTTAATATAATCAACCACTACATAAGGATTTAGATTCAATTTCCACTTTGTTCATTATTACATATATACATGGTAAAAATATAATGGATAACATTCATGCCCCTATCATGTCTAAAAATATAAAATATTATATTATATGGCATAAATTTATATTGTACCCATTGTAAATTAAAACATAATATAGTGTCCATGAATTTTTTATCATACCTTCATTGATAAATGTAGAAATTATAACTATATATAGATGTAGAAATGCGAATTATTTTGAAAATTGTACATGAATATATCATGCACCTAAAAATTTATGAATTTTTACTTCATTCATATAATGTAAGTAAATATGCATGGCATATGCCCCCATTATTTTTACCAATGATTAAATTTTTTAACCTTTTGCATTATTTGAAAATGTAATGTGTAGTATTTTGGAATTTTTAATAAATAATGTGTAATATAACTATATGTATGGCATGTACCCCTAGACCTTGTACCAATATTTTAACCTCTGAGGTAACAATGTGATGTGATGACTGTTTGGATGTCTAAATTACATTGGTTTCATAGAAATTTTTTAGCTTTTCCTCCATGTTTTTACCCTTTAAAGATGAGGGATGAGAGTAGTGAATCGATTAGATCATAATATATATCAAGTTATTTACATTTGAATATCTATAATGGTTATAATATCATGTATTAGATTTGAAAGTTACTTTAATGTAAATGATGTTAGTCATAGCATGGTATAATTGATATAATATGAATAAGTCATATTCATTTGCTAAGACATATTTATTAAGGCAATGGATCTTATATAATTAAGTATAAAATTTACACATTTGAAAATTTTTAATTATTGATTTATTATAATCATGATGTAGGATAAGGTCTCATGTGTGTATTGATACAATTTATAGAACTAGTTTTCAATAAATAGAGCTTTAGATATCACATGAAGAAGTTTTAAGTAATGAATTGAATTCAGTATGGAATAGATAGTAATTGATAATGTGGAAAAGCAAATTCATATAAAATTAGTTTGAGTTTTTTGTTTGTGATTTCATTTTCACCATTGTATAATGCAAATTAATCTCTAACTTTATAAAATACCTAGTCAACAAGTTATATTGCCATTGTTATTCATGTGTTTCCAGATTTCTATATAGGCACAAACTATATATGATATGGTATATATCATAAATTATAAAGTTTACTACTATTTCATATAATTTGTGGTAATTTTGGTAAAATTTAGACACTGAGTTTTTTACTATTTTGGCATATTTAAGGTTTGAAAATTCAAAATTTTATGATTTTTACTTGAAATATACATAATGGTGGAATAATACACAATGGTTGTATTATTTATAGTTATATAAGATGATCTTGATGTCTTATCCCAACACAAGGTGGAGTGGATGGTGATGGAGGAGATGGAGATGGATTAGGATCGCTAACTACAACACAACTCACATCTTAGCATGCAACATAGTCAATCAATGGATATGCCCAAGTTGTAGTAATTATTGCTACAATTATATCTAACTTTTAGTATAAATATGAGGATATGTTTATATGCATTAATTGATATTTTTTCAGATTCTATTACTAATATATTCTCATACTATGGTATTATAGGTGATGTATATTGGTATATGATGTTATATGTGACCATATGTACTTTTATGTGCATGTGCCTTACGATGTAGTGGATTGGTTGAGAGAGTTGATCAAATCTTGAGTGACCTATGGAATACACTATAAGTTTTTATGAGCATGATGATTTATAGGTGAAAATACATATAAAACCTACATTAATTCATGATTCTAATTATTTTATGTATTTCCTAAATAAACTTTGTGCTTTTTAGCCTAAGCTTACACATTCCAAGGTTTGGGTTGGGATCTTTAAGATCTATATTAGATGATACAGGTCATGATCATGATCATGTGAAGTATCAAGATGAGATGGGGCCTTGAATTCACATGATATAAATCTAATTAGTAGTGATAGCCAATATGATTAGGATACCCCATCATTGATCGACATTCATATTATAAACATATGAATACATACATACATGAGAGAGAGAGAGAGAGATAGAGAGAGTATTTTGTATATGTTAGTGTTTAACACATGTATGTTGCATGCTTTAAATTTTATGAGTTTTATGATCTAATTTATGTATTATTGATATAATATCACAAAAATATGAATGTATGATGTATAATGATTTGATATAAATCATTATATGTTATTATTTGTTACTTATATCATGTATATTATATTTTCATTCAAAAATGATTTCTAAATTTTTTTGGAAAAATTAAAATAACTGTAATCTAGTTAACATATTTTATGTTGAACAATTCAAAAGGGTTCCAATTCTCAATATTATACCATCTTTTTATTTTAGTTTCAATCTCTCCATAGATTATTTATTCACTTTTTTATTTGATATTTGTTTCAAAGAAGATATAGATGCACTTAACATATAATTTTTGAGCAACAATTACTATACTTCTTATAGTATCACCTCTATTGAGAACTTAAATTACAACTAGTTTAGAAATATTAATACCTTGTGATGACTGGCCATGGTAGAATGTGAACTATAATAAGTAATTATAGTGGTTTTCTTGTGTGAAGGATAATATACCATCCATTATCTCAATATTCTTAGAATAAGTACTATAAGAAGTGAGATAATAAGACCTTTTTTCTTGTTCTCAAATACAATAACTCCTATAAAAATAAGTTGTGTAAGATTTTATCTTAAAAAATTATAAGCATTGTCATGATGCCCATTAATACCATGGTAAGTGAGAAATTGTTGACCTTTCATTTTATCAAATATATGAGGTGAATGATAATAATTCAAAGGAAGAGTAATCAACTAATTATCTAGTAATATATGTAGTATATCATGAAATTGATCTATAAGGAAATCAAAATAGAGTGGTTATCTCTTGGTAGTAGTAGATGATTTTACTATAGGAGCTGTTATTTAAGTTGATTATTTTATTCTATGTAATACCTTTAGTGATTATTTTTTATATAAATTATCTATTTAAAATAAGTTATTGAACTTATTTTGTCAATTATTTTCCTTTGTGAACATCTTTAACATTACTTTTAATTTTCAGAGAAGATGTATTTCTTACTAATTCACTTTTAAACTATGAAAATAAGTGTAAAGATTGTGTAATGATTTTTAGTGGATAAATAAGGCCCTTACTAAATATGAATTGTATTTCTGAATTTGAAGGTCAATATGTCAAAGAGTGTAAATCACTCTTGAATTAAATAGTATAATCTCTAATGTACTCATCTTCATCTTGCATTAAGCCTTATAAATGTTCCAATGTCCATTTAGGAATTTCATGCTTAATATAATTACTATAAGCCCAAGTTACACCCTATGAAGTATATTGTTTAGCTCTCTTTTAAACTTAGACTAACATTGGATTGGTCTAAGGTTGTGGGTCACCTATAACTAGACCAAACCTATAGATTAGAGTGAAGACCCGGTGATGTATCAAATTTGAATCCTTTTAAAAAACCTATATTATTTGGGGCTGAAATGAGTTAGAAAGATAACTTAAAGGGGAAACCTATACTAGTGATGAGGATGCACATAGATGATTCATCCACTCAATCTTGTACTCCTAAAAACAATAATGAACTAGAAATGGACTAAAGCATTATATCCAAAACTCTTAAGCAAGAATGTTTCATATGAAGGTCTGTATGAATGACTATAACTTGGAGGTGAAGGTAGAGAGGCCTCTCATGAAGTAATTTCAACTATATTACACTATAAATATGATCACCAAACTTTGACACTTCACACAACCTGTATAAGATAACTAGTCATCATATAGTTGTGACAAACACATGCTAAGGGAAGATTTATACCACTTATACACATTTGAATAATGATAAACACACTATAATACAATAATGGATAAGTTTAAATAGTTTATTTATTAATCTAATTGGTCTACTAAGTATAAAACCTGGGAGAGTTTCCTCATACCCAAGTGAGGGATCCTTATCAAGGCCTAAAAGCCTAAATATATAGAAAATGAGGAGAAAAGAAGAATAATGGTGTGGAAGAGATAATAAAATATCATCAATCTATCATTAACTCAATCATTAATTTATTTGACAATAGTTACAGATAGTCTTCAAGAAATATCTGCATGTTTGATTCTCTTTCATGATTCCTTATGCATTGAGATGAGGTAGTTGAAGATGTATTTGATTTATTTAAACTTATCCTAAAGCATGTTACACCTTTATTTATCAAATAAATCCTATAATTTTCAAAGTAAGAATTAGTTATACATGGATTAACACTTAAGGATCAATTATTCATGTGATTGGCATTTTGCATTAACACCTTGATGTCTCTTTGTTGACCAAGTAGGTCTAATAGGCCAATTAGGCCTAATAGCCTAACACTATGTGTTTTGATGCACATGAAAACCTATATGAAACTCTTTAAAACATATTAACAAATGATTTTTATACTTTAATCAATGCATTAAATGATAACATTGGTATTTTTAGGAAATAAACACCTATAAACTTGTCAAACTAGGTGACATCAAAGTTGGTGTGGAGGGCTGATGAATAAGTTAATGCAAAATTCCAATCACATTCATAACTAATCCTTAAGTTTCAATTCATTAATAAAATATCCTTAAGTGTAAAAGTATAGGATTTTTTTGAAAAATAAAGTTAGTGCATGCTTTAGGGTAAGGTTGAATTAGTAAACTACATCTTCAACTACCTCATCTCAACACATAAGGAATCATGCAAGAGAACCAAACATGAAGAGATTTCTTGAATATTACTTTTAACTATTTGAAATTCATTTATGGCTTGATTTAATGATATATTGATTGTATTTTATTATCTCTTTGATTTTATTATTCTTATTCTCTCCTCATTTTCTATGTATTCAAGATTTTAGGCCTTCATAAAGGATCCCTCACTTGGGTATGAGGAAACTCTGCCAGGTTTTGTACTTGATAGACCTCTTAGATTAATAAATAAACTATTAAAGCTTCTCGATTATTGGATTATAGTGTGTTTATGATTGTTTAGATGTGTATAAGTGGTATAAATCATCCCTTATCATGTCTTTGTCACACATATATGTTGATTAGTTATCTTATGTAAGTTATGTGAAGTGTCAAAGTTTGGTGATCATGTTTAGAATGTAATCTCATTTAAAGTGCCTCAAATTAGGCCTCTTTCCCTTCATATTCAAGTTATAATTATTCATCAAGAAATTTATATGAAATATTTTTGCTTAAGAGTTTTTTAGATAATACTTTAGTCCATTTCTAATTCATTGGTGTTTTTAGGAGTACAAAATTGAGTGGATGAATTATTTAGTTGCATCACCATCACTAGTATAGGTTTTTCTTTAAATTTATATTTATAACTATTTTCACCCTAAAATTAAATAGGTTTAGGAAAGGGATTCAAATTTGATACATCATATGAGATAACCTCATAATTTATAGGTTTGGTCTAGTTATAGGTAACCCATAACCTTAGACCAATCCAATGTTAGTCCAAATTTGAAGGAAAATTCAAAAATATCCTTCACAGGGTGTAACTTGGGTTTATAATGGTTCTAAAACACTCAATTGGATAGGATTCAAGTATTAGAGCATTCACATAAGAATTTTGGTTAGATATGAGTAGTTCTTGTTCATAGTTGCATTAATTTTCATGTGTCTTATGGTGAGTTATGGTTATATATAGGGTATATTATTGTCATTCACTACCTTATCAACATCCCTATGATCTATCCCAATTCCAATATGATCATTATCCATCTCATTATGACCCTTATAAGCCCTACCATGAACCTGATCAATAATATAAGATCCCTTATTAGGCCTATTATCTTTTTAAATACCAAATACCCTACTCTAGCCCTCATTGTGAGCCTAACTCTCCTCCTTGACAACCTGATTATCAGTCTAATCAGTCATGAAAACCTCATGTTGTTCCTAATTATCTCAACTAAGTTCTAAGATAATACATATCAATCTTTAAATAGACCTTATTTGGTTATGAGAAACACATGGTGAGCATTAACATTGAAAAGAGCTATAGATAGGAGATCCCTCAACATGAGACTGAGAGCATGAGAGCTTCATTGAATCAAGTTAAAAAATAATGAGAATCTTTCATAAAATAAGGCCATTCAAAAGTTAGTGGTGATATTTTGGACATAGGTGGTTTAGTTTCAAGCATTAAAGAGAAGTTGGTAATTTATGAGAGACAAAATGTTCACAATAACTAGTAGCATATTCCTTCCTTTATTCCACATCAGTCCTTCATTGAATTGCCTTTTCCCTCTCAAAAATGTCAAAAAAATGTGTGCCATGGCCCTAAAAATTCTTCTCAAAACTTGAAAAACTTTCCTTCTTCTAAGTCTATCCAAGAGAGGCCTCAATGTAAGAATTGTGTTTTTAGGAGGCTAAGTTACATGTTTCATAGTAGATAATGCAAGGACCTTCATAGTTTGATCAGTAGGGAGAGATATCCAATGAGATGGTGTCTGACTTTGAGGCTCACCTTTTGAAAAAAGTTGATCTTTCAAACCAACACATACATCAGTCAATAGCAACTACAAAAATCAATACAATCTTAGCAAGAAGTTTCTCCATTCATACCCATGGCTGCAAAAAGTGCAATACAAGAAGCTCCTAAACCCAAGTTTCCAACTTAAAAACAAAAGAAATAGTCAAGAGAGAGAAGAGTAGTTAAGTAAAATCTAAGATGTTGAATTCAAGGACAAGCCTAATAACATTCATACCCCACCCCTCCATCCTCAAAATCCCAAGGCCTTCCCCTCATGGAACTATATTCAGTGATAAATGTAACAGAGAGAGGAAGTGATGGTTTTCAAATTTGAGCATCCAAATGAACATGATGAAGAATTCATGGCAACACCATTAGATTTATCTCACCTTATTGAGAATTTTCAAGGGTCCATCATTCTAATCCTTGATAAGGAGCCTCTCCTTTGTGAGATAAATGAACAAGATTCATTTGAGGTGATAGAAGATGAGAGTGACTTGAGTTAACATGAAGAGGAAATCACTATTGAAACACTTCTTGACAAGGATAGGCATGATTCAATATTTCATTATACAAAAGATGATAGTTATAAGAGGTTTTTTGGATACAAGATGAGATTCAATTACAAGATGAGACACAAGAGAAAGAGGTTTAAATTGATAAAGAAGAAGATGTTTCTCAAGAAATCCTTTCTCACATGGTAGTTATCGTCAATCATGATAGTCTTCAAGAACTTGCAAAAGCTATAATAGACAAGTGAAAACTAGCCAATGAAGATGAATGTCAAGGTAAAAATGATGACCTTTTGTTAGTAATACATGATCATTTGCAATGACTATCAAAAAATTGAAGGACTCACACTTCCTATGGAACATGTTGAGGACTAATCAGCTACTGACCCTATAAAGTTTTGTCCACAAGAAGAGCAAGCACAAGATGATGGAAAGAATGATGAAATGTTTATTAATGTAGTACCTCAATTTGATACTTCTTAATATAAACCAAGTGAAGATTTATTATTATTTAGCATTCCTAATGAATTTCAAGATGTCTAAATAGAGCATAGTGAAATCATCAACCAAGACATGGTAGACATTCGGCAACCCATGACTAAGGTAGAATTAGAATTTTTCTTGAAAAGTAGATAGATATGGGAGGGGTATAATTGGGTGTTGGAATTACATGTATAATACATGTACCTGAGCGTAGAACTATAATTCCCAACTACTATTTCAAGAGGACATGAACATGTTAATGCTTGTAGATGCAAGTAGGAGCTCTTGTATAGTGATCAATGCCTAGTTAGAATCAAATAAAGATGTGGTAATCATACTTCAGGGTGCCATGGTGGTCAATAATTCCATTTAACCCTAGAGGATAGATTTTAACCTTAAATTAATTATTTTATTTTGTTTTTTTCGTTCAATAAGTGGTTAAAACAAGCAATAGTCCACTACCTTTTATTTTATTTGTCTTATTTTTTTCCTTAGTTTGGGTATGTTTAATTCCTAGTTTAGTCTATTCCTTTTGTTACTTCTATTTGTGTCTTATTATTTTTTGTAGTAAGAGGTGTCATAGAGTACAAAATTTGTTTATCAGTCTAAGGTAGTCATCAAAACCATGTTGTTATGTTTCAAAACTATCATTGACATGAAAAAAATAATTGGGTTCTCTTGACCAATAGGTTGGTCAACCCCTATGAGTTTTGAAAAAATGTTACAAATTTGGCTTGTCAAGGCCAAATGCCAACCCCTACAACTAATTTTTTTTCATGACATCCACTTATGCCTCTACATGGTGCTATCTTAAGTCATGATGTCTCCTATTTGCTTCTTGAAGTCATTTAAACACTCTTAGAGATGTCATTGAGTCTACTTATGAACACCATATGTCCTAGATGTGTTTGGTCCTTAGATGATGTATTTGACCATCATAATTTTCATATATTGTCAAGTGAAGGGAGTATGTCTTAGTGTCTTATTATTGTCATGTTTATAATTCAATTGGTTTCAATTAACATCATGATGTTTGATAAGGTTTGGAAATATATAAAAAAGGATTTAAGTTGTCTTATGACATAAAGTGCCTTGATGGAAATGTAGGAGAGGTGGTAGATGATAACTCACTAACAACTATTACCAACCCAAGGTGCACCCTATGAAGTACATTTTTTAGTTTTCCTTCAAACTTGGACTAACATTGGATTAGTCTAAGGTTTTGGGTTACCTATAACTAAACCAAACCTCTAGATTATGAGGCTAACTCCTCCAATGTATCAACTTTGAATCATTTTCCTAAACATATTTACTTTGGGGGTGAAAAGAGTTAAAAATATAAATTGAAAGGAAAACATATAGTAGTGATGGTGATTCACCTAAATAATTCATCCACTCATTCTTGTACACCTAACAACACTAATGGACCATAAATGGACTAAAGAATTATCTACAAAACTCTTAAGCAACAATGTTTCATATGAAGATATATAGGGGATTTGGTCTATCAAGGTTTATTTAAGGGATTAAAACCCTCTTCTCATCCTCTAATTTGCTCCCACGAACAATTTGTTAATGATAATATTTTCATGGGAAAAGCTAAAGTCAAGGAAGCAAGAAATTTGAAGCAAGCTATAAATTTATATTCTTTCGCATCTGGTCAGTTGATCAATTGGAATAAAAGTGTAGTGTTCTTCACCAATACCCCTATTCAGAGATAGAATAAAATTGCTAAAATCCTTGGATGCTTTATAGGTTCTTTCCCCTCATCTTACCTGGGTCTTCCTCTTCGGATGAAAGTCCCTGAAGCCTTTTGGGAGGATCTTATCAACAAATTCAGTAAGAAACTTGCGGGATGGAAAGGAAATATTTTAAGTCAGGTAGGAAAGTTAACCCTCCTTAAAGCAAGTCTTCAAAGCATACAAACTTATGCTCTAAGTATTTTTAGAATTCCTACCAAATTTGTAGAAGCTATTGAAAAAATCCAAAGAAACTTTCTATGGACTGGTACTGAGGAAAAAAGGAGGATGCCTTTAATTGCTTGGGACAACATCTGCAAACCTTTCAGGGAAGGGGGGTTGGGAATAAGGAAAACTAGAAGTATGAATACAGCTCTCTTAGCAAAATTGGGATGGAGAGTTTACCATGAAAATAAAGAATGGAGTAACATATGGAAGCATAAGTATTTATTCAATGCAAAATCCCTTTCTGATTTCTTTTCTTACCCTGATGTTATCCAACCTTCTTCCATATGGGGGGCAGTTCAGGGAACCAAACAAATTTTAGAAGAAGGATGTTCTTGGAAAGTTGGTAATGGAATAAAGGTGAAATTCTAGGAGGATGCTTGGTTAAAATAATACCCTTTGATAGAAGATTTCCAAGATAAAGAGGTAATTGATCAATGTAAGCAAAGATATGGAATAATGGTAAATCAATACTGGTAGAACAATTCCTAGGTGAATATAACTAACCTTGATCAAGATTTCAATAATATACAATTATCCCTCAATGCTATCTCTCTCTATCCTAATCTTGAGGATAAGATTATCTGGCATGATGATCCTAGTGGACAATTTAAAGTATCTACCATTTTTAATTCTAAGGGAAATGGTAATCCACCTTTGTGGTCGCATGCTTGGATCAAGGGGCTTATCCCCAAAATAAAAATCTTCTACTGGACCCTGCTTCAAAACAAAATCTTGACTCTTGACAACTTACAGAAAAGAGGAATATATATGGTGAATAGGTGTATTCTATGTAAAAAGGGCTTTGAAGATAGAGATCATTTATTTTTGAACTGTTCTTATACGCAACAAGTTTGGAATGAGATCCTCAATCTCTGGGGTACTGTATGGGTTCATCAAAAAAGTGTGGAACTATCTTTTAAAAGTTGGTACTGCCCATCTAAGAATCCTAATGTTCTTTTTTTATGGAAATTAACTCTTCCCCATATTTGGTGGGGCATATGGAAAGAAAGAAACAATAGAATTTTTAGAGGTAGAGAACTTCCAGGATGGGTGTTGGGTCAGAATATTATTAGAGCAATAAAGGAGAATTTTTCATTGCAAAGGGATCCAAATCCAACCTTTCAAATTGATAATCCCTTAAGATATGAAAGGCCTAATTTGAAAACTAAAAATCCAAGATTAGATGTTAAATGGAATGTCCCCCCTTGTGGATGGATCAAAGGTAACTTTGATGGAGCTGCTAAAGGGAACCCGAGAAAAGCAGGATGCGGAGGAGTCTTGAGAGATCATGTGGGAAACGTAATTGATGCTATTGCTATCCCTATTAGTAAGTCGAATTGTCATATTGCTGAAGCTTCTGCAGCCCTTCAAACCATTCAGTTAGCTATTGAATCGGGATATTCTAAATTATGGTTAGAAGGTGATTCCCTGAATATCATTAATATCTTAAATAACAAAAATTTAGTTTCATGGTCTATAGAGGCTATGGTGATGGAAATGAAAGCCTTAATTCAAAAATTTAAGAAAGTAACCAAATCCCATACTTACTGTGAAGCCAATGGAGTTGCTAATTGGATAGCAAATCATGCAGTTTGAACAGGACACAAGGTGAGTTGGCAGGATACATTAAATAAGAATATGGATCTTAGAGTGCTCATTAATTATGACACAATTCATTCAAAGGAGGGAAAGATCTGCTTGGAATATAAAATTAATGATTTGGTGGAGTGGCCTCATGGAGGAAGGATTACATTCATTGAATAGAAATATTCTAGAGAACGTGAAGTGGGTTTTGTATGTGCCAAAAAATAGGTGAGTTTCATTACAAGTTGATATTAGTTGGTCTAATTGCTCAATAATCAATGTTTGGTTGTTACTAGATAACTATATGGCTTGCAAAATGAAAGGTGAACCAAGGAAGCATGAACTAAAAGTTGCAAATATTAGAAGGCAAAACAAGATGTCTGGAAGATCCTTTAGAGAGGAAAGGTTGTGAGCTACTTGGAATGGATACATGGTTCCAAACCCCATATAACGATGGCTTTTTTCAAAAATTGGGTTGACGACAGGGTAACCCTCCATGGCATCATGGTGAAGCTCACTGAGGAATTCATAGTAGAGGTCATGAGTTTTCCAATGGAGGGTATAAAATTCTCTAAGCAGACCAACATATCTAATGAGGCATTTAGCAAATTCCCAAAGACAAATGTTGAGGAGCAGCAGTTGGAAAAGAGTGGAGATTTCTTCGACCTAGAGTAGATTAAAGGAATCTGGAGATACGTCTTATGTTGCATCCATGAGTATTTCATACTTGATGGAAGAAGAAAAAGAGTCTATAAATTTCATTTTGTCTTTCTTAATCATTTTAGGCACAAAGTTAGAATTTCCTTTCCTTTCTATTTGCGCTTCTCACTGCTCTAAAGTTTGTTCGCTCATATAAAAAAGGAGTCTCATCCTATATTGCATGAGGGATTAATCCTCATAATAGAAGGTTTCTATAAAACAAAGGCCATTGTCTTGAATCCTTATTCAGACAAAAATAAGGACTCATAGAGTAAGAAGAATCAAATACTAAAAGGGAAAGAAAAAGTTAAACCCAAATCATCCAGCTTCAAAAAATAGATTGATGATGAGGAAATAGAGTGGGAAAGCACTGAAAGTTCTGAGGAGGAGAGTATGAAGGAAGAGGAAGGAACAGAGAGTGGGGATTACAAATCTAACGAAGGAGAAGATAAAAGTAAGAATGAGAAAGAAGGGGACACTAAAGAGGAAAAAACTAAAAAGAATAACTATGATCTTGAGGAAAATCAGCAAGTGCCAGAGGAAACTGAAAAAGATATGGATGTTTTATTTGAGGATTTTGTTTCGAAAATAGAGAAAGAATAACTAGTTCAGGATGCCTATCATGCAATGGAAACTAGAGAACAAGTAAAGAATGATTTTATTCATAATGAAAGCCCTATTGAAACTAAGGAACATGAAAGAATGGAAAATGAGGATTATATGGAAAAGGATGAAGACAATCCAAAAGAGAACGCAGAAGATATAAGTGATGTAGGGCAGAATGACATGAGGCATCCCTTTATGAATTTGGCCAAATGCAAAGTAGACATTATCCTTCAAGTTGACTCGTGGATATATAAGGAGATAATGGGCCTCAAGAAGAAAATGGAAATATTGGAACGTAATCAGGAAGCAGATCGGATTAAAAACAATAATCTGGAAATGCAGATGAGGGATATACCTATCAAACTCAAAGACTATCAGAATAATATAAGGGGGCTCATAAAGGAAAGCAGAATGAATATGGAGGAGGTAACTTCTAGCATATGTGCAGCCACTGTGAACATTGGAAAATGAGCAAATGAGGAAATTAAATCCTTGGAGGGGCCTAGTAAGAGAACCAGACAGAGCTCAAGGAAGAAAGTAATGCAAGAGGTTGCAACGTCAGCAGCTATATCTATATAAGACACTGATGTGATTGGAAAGGAAGTGGTGAAGATGATTTTGGAATTAGAAGAATAAGATCTTTGAGTTCTTACAATCCTGGTCCCTTTTGTTGGATGTTATATCTAGTTCCATTATCTGGTTCTTTATTTTTTTTTCACACTGGAGTTTTCAGGTCTCTATAAAACCTGGGGTCTGTCTTTTGATGATTTTGTATTATGGTTTCAAGTCCCTATAAAACATATTTTTGATAATTCTTAGCTTGTAGGTGATAGGTTTAACCTGTGGACGTTATTGTTATATCCTTCATCCTTTGTTTTAGGGTTTTGGGGGCCTTTCAAAACCTGTTTTTACCTTAATCTAAAACAATGTTTCATATGAAGGTCTTGATAAATAACTATAACTTGGAGGAAAATGGAGAGAGGCCTATTTTGTGTTACTTTAAACTATATTACACTCCAAACATGATCACCAAAATTTGACACTTCACACAACTTGAGTAAGATAACTAATTAGCATATAGGTGTGAAAAGGACATGATAAGGGAAGCTTTATACCACTTATACACATCTGAACAAGATTAAACACACTATAAGTTAATAATTGAGAATTTGAAATAGTTTATTTATTAAACCAAGAGTTTTATCAAGTATAACACCTTGTAGAGTTTCCTGATACCTAGGTGAGGGATCCTTTATCAAGGCCTAAAACCCTAAATATATAGAAAATGAGGAGAGAAAAAGAAGAATGGCATGGAAGAGAGAAGAAAATATAATCAATATATTATTAAATCAAGCATTAATTTAGTTATAAATAGTTATAAATAGTCTTCAATAAATATCTCCATGTTTGGTTCTCTTGCATGATTCCTTATGCATTGGGATGAGGTAATTGAAGATGTAGTTGACTGATTCAACCTTATATTGAAGCATGTTATGCCTATATTTGCTAAATAACTCCTATAATTTACCACTTAAGGATCATTTATGCATGTGATTAGCATTTAAGGATCACTAATACATGTGATTAGTAGTTAAGGATAAATTATGCATGTGATTAACACTCTACATTAACTCATTCATTACCACTCCATGCCAACTTTGATGTCTTCTTGTTAACCAAGAAGTTCTACTAGGCCAATTAGGATTAATAGCCTAACTATGTGTGTTTTGATGGCCATGAAAGACTACACAAAACTTATATAACTAGTGAAAAAGTAATTTTTAGACATGAATCAATGTCTTACATCATAACATAGGCCTCTTGAGCAATAAACATCTACAATATTTACATACCAATTGATTAGGTCACTCTATATTTTATTTCTATAGATTGGATGATTATAAAAGGATTATAAAGGCATTTACAAGTACATCCTTAGGAATTCAATGTCTTTAGAAGGTGAAACAAGTGCCAAACAAACATCTCCAATGGTTGGCATCTCCTTAAACTACTTTTACCTCTTTATATATTCTTTTCCCCCCAAATTTTTTTTTGATAGGTACATATAGTTCCATATAACACAATACTATGGTTAGGACCCTTGCTAACTTTACTTCATGATTCAAGTGTTTGTAGGGTGATTCATGAGTGTTTGGGTGGAAAGATCTTCACTTTTCTAAAGATTGGTCTATAATAGGGTTTAGGGAGGGTTTTAGTGGTCCAATATCTTAATGATGGTTCATAAATTATATACCTCAAAACCAAAAATTATTTCCATGGATATTTATTCCATAAACCCCTTAAAAATTATTGAGAATATTTGATTCCCATGTAAAATGTGTGTCAAGAGATGAACATAGGGAAGTTGACCATGAGCTCTCTACATGCATTCCGCACCAACTTATAGTCTTAGCAATGGTTCATAAAATTTTTACCCTAAAAAAAATTCTTCATGAATATTAAGTACATATTGGTTCTCAAATTTTGGTAAGATCATTTGGTGCAAGTCATCTTGTGGTGAAAGATACAAGCTCTTGAATAGATAGCTTTAGTTGACTTTCTAGACTGTATAGTTTGAACTAGCCATCAAGGACCAAATTCACCTTTCCCTTATTATCTATTATTTAAAAAAATTTATTTAGACCTATATATTATTATCACAGCTCATTTAATTGTAAAAATTTCTTAGGAGAGTCTTAAGGTGTTTCAAGTGTGGTATGGGCCTTCTAAGACTAAAATAGGTTTTTAAGCCTAATTGGCCTAATTTGAGTGTCGAGGTATTAAGCACTTGTTAATTATATATGGGTTAAAACTAAAAATATTAATTTTTTTCTCACCTCTATAGTTTTTACTCAAAACCTCTTGTGTCTCCATCACCTCATGAGGTTGCTTGTAGGGTTACACTACCAATCTATGTGTTGGGGATTTTGAGGTATGATAGGTTATTTATCCTTAAAATAAAATTTTTAAGGATTTTTAACTCCATGTATAATTTTATAGGAGTGATTACATTCCTTGGTATGCCCCTTTATTCACCTAATTCCATGTACTCCCTTGATTCTTCTACCCTAGGGTTTTAAGCAATCATAGATTGTATAACCCTCAATGACTTAGTTTTATGATTTTCCTATTTAACATGAGTTATTTCTCATAATTATATGTTTCCATACAATTATAATCTTCCCATTCTCTATATGATGTCCTCAAACACCACTCAACCCACATGGATTACACTAATCTTGGTGCACAAACCTATTTTAGGTCTCTCTTCTTAAACTAGCCCCCAATGACATGTTATCTTGAAAAATAAGTGTTACCTAAGAGAGTATCTTAAGAAATTAATAATCACATTTATTTTATTTACAACATAAATATTTATTCCCCAAGTCTCTTATCTTATCTATAAACCCTTAAATAGGCCTCTTGACTCTATTACAAATATGCAAATGATTGAGGCAGCTTTGAGAAAAAATAATGGATGTTTCCACTATTTGTCTAGTGTTGAAGATAGCATAAGGAGATTAAACTAGTGATAAAAATATTTTACAACTTATTAGAGCTTCACTCCACCTATAGATGTGTCAAACCCTAAACCTCCTTAAAACTAGCTTTATACATTGACTGTGTGCAAGCTATCTTAGAATTCAATAGGTTCAGGCCATTTTTTTATCATTTCATGTTTCTAAGAAGGTGTACGAGTGTTTTATGGGTATTAAAACCCTATAACATCATCTTCAAATTAAATCCATTCAATTAACATAACAACAATCTGTTGATGCTTCTAAATGTACCATAAGTGCTCTTCAATGTTGATCAACACTTCTCATTCTAGTATTCAAAATTTAAGGCATGAGTTGTATTTTTGGATAATTTGGTGATATCTATGGTGGAATAGAATCAAAGTATGGGAGATATCCATAATATTTATTTAGTTTAGTGATTGGGATCCACCAGGGTCTAAATCTTTAGATGTTTTATGAATTTGATGATTTCTAGACTAATCTAAATGAATATTAACAATGATCTTTAAGCTAAAGTGAGTCTTGATGGAAAACAAGAAAAGGGAAGGGTAAGGTAGAAAGGAAATGTGATTTCAAATTCTCATCTCAAATATTATGATACAATTCCAATTACTTTGAGCACACATGAATCAATTTATGTTATAAAATAACATGAACTCAGATTACATCACAAATTAGGCAAAATTTAGAAGAAATATATAAATCATAAGTAAGAACCAAGTTAAATTTAAATGTTTTCTACTATGGTCTAAATAGTCTAAGCACATCCAAATGCAGAGAAAAACAAAATGAAGTATACTTGAGATCTTTACAGCTAATCTAGCATTAACACAAATCAATAGCCCTTTGACAAAAAATGTGACTCAAAGTATGGAGAATCATTCAAACTTAAGATGACAACATGCAATATAGAGACAACATGGACATTTAACAAACTATAAAGATAATATTTTTAGAATTCCTTAGTTATATTAAATGTTCCTAGTATACAATTGATCAAAATCTCTCCGCTTTTATACAAAATGGTAATCCTTGCCTGTTTATAGGAAACATAGGTGGTTCATCAATTAACTTTCTCAAAATATCCACATGCAGGACAAGGAAAACTATCCTTAATATAAATATTACAATGTATATGACCTACTACGTCAAAATTGACAAAAATAAACCATATATGCTAACATACTAGCATATATTTGTTATAAAGGGATATTCTTTTACAAATTACATTAGTAGTGGGCCCCTCAATTAGTCCTATTTGAGGAAGTCCTTCACCTTGATGTATTTATCTTTAATTAGATCAAAATCCACTATAGGATTCATTAGACAATCCTCTTTGTGACTTTCCAATGTATCAAATTCATTATCACTCTTGGTCATTAGTTCCTTGATACATTGTGATTTCATGATTTGCTTCCCTAAAGTAAGGATGGTGTCAAGGATATTTTTATTATCCTTAGCAAAATGGCCTTGATTGTCATTAATTGCCTAGGAAACCAACTCTCTATTTGAATTCTCCATCACTGATCAAGCCCATAGCTATGGTTTGAGAAGGGTTGTCCAATACACTCCCCAAAAGTTTCTCCATTTTAGTTACTAGGTCCTTGTCTTCCTTGATGAATTTATCAACATTAATGCACCAAGAGATCAAATCTTCTTGCTTATCCATCAAAACTACCATGAGGTTATCTAAATGTCTAAGATTGATGATCTTAAATTCTAGGTCCTACTTTATCCTATGTACCTTTATGATTTCTTTCATCTGAGATTGAGAATCCTACCATTGGGTGATTAAGGCTTGTGCCATCTCAACTTGATGGTTTAAGGTACTTAATATAAGCTTGATGTTCTTTAAATTCTCAAATGTATCCACCAAAGATATATTCAACACTTGTAATATGTCCTCAAGAATTGAGAGTAGGACTTGAGCCTCCAAATCCTACTTCTCCTTCTCCAATTTGAGGATCCTTTGCCTCATTCCTTAGATTTTAGCTAAGGTCATTGCTAATTGTCCCACCACTAAACTAGCCACATCTTCCTAATGGATGGGATACTCACTGACTACCTACCCTTGGATAGGAGTTGGGCAAACAAAAGGTTCCACCTTTTGAAAAGTGAATTTTTCAGTTCCAATGGTGGATTTACTTATTACTACTCTCTCAAAACCTAATGTGTCTAGATTGAATTAGACCTTTTCTGTCAGACTCCTTAAATTTTGGTTGTTCAGTAAATTTTACATTTGAACTCCCAAAGGCCCCATTGGGTATCAATCCTCTAGTTTTATTTGTCATGAAGGATTTGGATCCTTCTCTCTACTTTTTTTTACAATGTCCTAGATCCATGGCTTGACATTATCTTGCACATCTATTCCAACTAGAGTTAAGGCCCATGATGGAGAGAGAGAGATGAGATTTTTGTAATTTCTCATAAACAAACTAGTTATGAATTGTTGGTCCATAAATAGGGTTCTCATTGCTGAAGAGGTTAACTTCACTAGTAGGGTTAGTGAAGGTTAACCTAGGCTTCATTTTAGGTGACAGTGGCATCAAGGGCAATTATTCTTATCTCTTTCCTCCATATAATGGGATAAAATCCTTGATTATTTCATTAGAGGGATCCTCCTCCCTATCAAAAACATAAGATATTACAATGTCAACAAGGGCACTCTCCACTATTTCTCCTACCTCTAGGCCAATCATGCTAATTATTTCCACTAGGGAAGGAGGCCTCTATGGGGATGTGTGGGTTGGGCACCTTTTTTAGGTATATACTCTATCCTTAGCTCCTCTAACATAAATTTACCCTTTCCTTTTATATCCTCTAGTTGCCCAACCTGGGGTTTCTCTATCAATTCTACTCATTGAGGCTCAGAAAATTATCCTCCTATAGGTAGTTTTGGATGAGTATTCCTAGATGGTCCTAGAAACAAGGATAATATAAGGGATTTAATTACAATCTCTCTCCTAAGGTTTTATTATCCCTGACCAACCTATGCTCCAACTGGATATTATAGCCTTTGATCCTAGATATGACCTCTTCAAAGTTCTTTTCCCTTATATAAATACCATCTCCCACACCTGGTTGATGTTTGTATTCAATCTTTGGGACCTTTTTATCTTGGATGTGGTTGATAACTCTATTATTTGAGTCCCACATCTTAAGGTCATCTAGATGGAAATCAAAAGAATATTTGTGGATCACCATAACTTCTAATTTCCTCCAATCCTTTATTACAATCATGCCAATGTCTAGTGGAAAGGGTGAACCTGAGCCTTCTTATTTTTCTTTCATATCCCATCCACACCTTAGATGATTTGATAGGCAATATCTTGCTCTACAATCTTATTAGGGACATGAATGGGAAATCGGTAGGGTTGAATCAAGATTCCTTCTATTCTTATTATAGTGAAATCTAAATAGAACCATACATCCCCCATGGCTTCTACTTGCATTTTGATTAAAGGGTATAGTCTTGGCATAGGGACACTAGTGATACCTTCATGGATAGCTAGGAAAACACCATCATATATAAAATTCATCTGGTTCCTAAATTTGAATATATGCAATTTAGAGTAGTGATAAGAAATAGTGGTTCTTCCATCAAGGGACCGATTTTGAATACCAGGGAAATCTATAGAGGCCAAAAGTGAATCCAGGAGGTAGGACATCATAAAAAATTACTTGGAGGTCCTTCTCTTGATTTCTAGGAAATTTTTAGCCAAGAAAAAGCTTATTAGGTCTCCAATGGGAGGGGTTAAGTTTTGCTTCAACATGCATTGGACATAAGATACCTAGACCTTGCTTACATAAAAGGTAGAGGGTGCACCAAAAACTTGATTCAGTAAGATCATAGCTATCCTATCACCCTAACTAAATTACATAATAGGAATCCCACCATTAAGGGACATGAAAACATGGAAGCCTGGGATTAACCAAGGTTTGAGGATTGAATATAGGTCTTGGGTGTTTGTCCACTCTCTCAAGGATGGGAGATCAATATGAGGCAAGGGGAGCTTATAATAAGTTTCAAAGGCCATAGGGTGATGAATGAAACATTATTAGTGCTTCCCTCTTGAATGATCCATTCTTTATTTATTCTATAATCAATAAAAAATAGAGCAATGAGGTTGATATAATGCATTACTTCTGGTTTGGCTACAACATGGTGGAGGCCTACCATCTAAATTGAGACTATGTCATTTTATCATTGATATATAGAGGCATTACTCTTTTCCTCCTAATAAGTTGGTTACAATTCCTCCACAAAGAAGAATAACTCAGACCAGTTTCTGATTCCATGTACATTTAGGGCTATTAAATCTAGTTATATGTCTTTGAAGATCTTTCCCTCATTATTTAAAGTTAGATAAAGTTATACTTCCATCTTCATCTATTACCTACCCACTACCATTGATGACATCAAATTATATTTTCAAGGTCGCCAAAGGTTTCAATAGGGTACTTGCTTTAAGGTTAAGTTAAGCTATTTTGATTTCTTTGTTTCCAATTGAGCTAACTTGGGTCTTTGTTAGAGAGGGCTTAGGGTTTTTGAGATTTAATGGTGGAAATATATAGTTTTTTAAACTTATACATGACTTATATTTTATGGGACCTTATTCTCATTCCCTCTAGACTTTTGAGCTTAGCATATATTTGATTTTGTGGAGCCTATGTGGCATGGCTCTGTGCCTTTCATAGAAATTTTCATAAATGTTAGTTGGAGACTATCCATTGGCTTTAAAAAGCTTTCTTTATTTCTCTCCCATAATCCAAATCCAAGTTTCTATGTTTTTATTAGTCCCTTGATCTTTAAGTTCATGACTATGCCACTTGGCACCTCAACAAATCTTCTCCATGCTGCTTACTCTTGCTAGTTGATATCCCAACCATGTATTAGCCACATGTCGAGCTCTTAAGGCCTTTGAAAATTATTCAAGATTGATGCACCATTAGATCAAATCCAACAAGCAAGTGATGACCATTAATTTTTACAAGGTCCAAGTCATTTAATTGAGCACCTTTATTAAGTGAGTCCCATTAGATTTTTGTCCTTTGACTGGCAAGCTATCATGCATCCTCCTTATGGGGTTTTATGTACCTATATTAGTTACCTTGGTCATGGGTAGGCCATGTTTTGAACTCACAAGGCCTTTGAAAATTCTTTAAGGTTAACACATCATTGGATCAAATTTAGCAAGTGAGTGATCATCATTAGATCCTGTAAGATGCACACCTTTTAATTAGTTCTATGATTATATAATCTTAGACTTAAAATGATGTTACTAAAGTCCTTTTATGTTAAGAAACACAATTTAAATTAGGTTAAGGCCTTTTATGCCAAGTATTTCTATGTAAAAATGATACGAATTTCTTTGAAAGGGTCTTTATAAATGCCCCCTTTGCTTAGGCTTTGAAAAGTTGTCTAGGTTAAATTTGGTGGGCTCGATAATGTCAACTACATCCTTATGAATGTTAAATGATGGGAGTGAGCTTTTCAAATTTAAGATAATGGAATTACTTTAGTCTAATGATTGAGTGCCACATGTCAAGATCTCAAGAATTTCTATGTCTTTGGGGTTGATACACATCATCATATCAAATCCCCTAAGGTAACAAGGACTCCCAGATCATAATCGAAGTTCTTGACAATGATTGGTTTCCCTTTTAGTGTCAACTTTGGTTCACATTGTTGGATCAAAATCTTTGATTAAGTGTGAGGTATTATATCTACAAAAGTACATGAGTTTTATGTTAAGGCTCGATATGTATAAAGGTTTAGACCAAGGTTTTGACCTTTAAAAGTTTATTCATGCTTGAAAACACCAAGATATTTAAACCTTAATAAAAACCTAGTTAATCCAAAAGGGCTCTTGGGTTTTAAAGGGGTAAATAAAAGGTCCAAGTCTTGATTTTATATTAATGTTTGGTCATGTTAAGAAACATAATCTAATATTAATATAAAGTTATACTTAGGGTTTTTATAACAAAAATGAAATATCATTTCCCACTAAAATTTTCCCATGAATGTTTGAAATCAAAACCTTAGGGTTTACTACTTAGGAACCCTAGATTTCTCCATAAAACTTGCAACTAATCACCTCAAACACAATCATTAGTAGCATTAGTCCATAAAACACAATCAAAACTAGATACATCAAGGATCATGTTTTTAATTGAATAGCCTTTAAATTTGAAGAGAGAATAACCCTTTCACATTCAATTTAGAACATAAATGTTTTGAAACATTCACAAGGGTCCCCTTTCAACAAAATTAGAAAAATGGGGGTATGTTGGTCTCAATAAATGGTGACTCGCAGGGGGAACATAGCAATATGTTAGAACCTAAGGCTCTGGTTTAGACTTATACATAAGTTTTTTTAATCCCATTTTGACATATAAAATATCCTAAGTCAATTCTTGGTTGAAACAAGCCTCTTATTTGTAAAATTTGAACCTGGATATTATGTAGTGTGTGCTTTGATTCCAGCTACTATTTATCATGAGACTTCAATAAATAACATCTAAGTTCATATCCTTTTGGAAATTGCAATTGACTTTGAGCATATTAAATATTCTCTTAGGAACATTTTCTCTTAATTTAGGTGAGGGTTGGGCATTGCTCTACAACTAGCTAAGCATCTATAGCCCCAATAGAGATACCTTTGGATCCACTCATGGCCTCACTCCACTGATAGCCATGTGTCCATATCCCTAATGGATATTTCCTGAATCACCTCTAACTTTTCATCTTTTGATTTAGCATTAAGTCTTTCTTCTTTTTTTTTGTTTTTAACAAAGGTTGGAAGTTAGGATATCTAGGTTTGATGATAAACTTTGAATGTGAATTAACAAACTAATTTCACATTATACATATATGATTCTTTTTAAAACTAAGCTTTGATTTAGAATAAGGTTTGAATCTTTGTGGGATATTTAGCTCTTATACCTATCTATGCCAGTGCCCTTGGTTACATCATGATTCTTTATCACCACCTCATGTTCACTTTTGTAAGATTCATACTCACACCTTTTGATCAATTCTAAACAAAGATAATCTATGAGACTTTACTAAAACCAAGGAACACCACCAAGTAGAAAAGATGAAACACAAACAAACAAACAACAAAAATAAACAAGCATAAGTGAATAAATATATACAAGCCTAACAATAAAAAACAAAGCAAGAAAGGAAACAATATTACAAATTTTTTCCATGAATACCCTTGATGGGGTATCATGAAACTAATGCGTGAGGTATTATCCATTAGTAGGCAAAGTAAACTCTACTCCTTGAAGATCCTTCAACCTGAAAGTGTTGTTGTCTAAGATTTCTATAATTTGGTATGGGCCAATCCACAAGGGGGTGAAATTTCCATGTTTGCCTTTAGGATCTGATGCCTTATCCCAAAGGAGGACTAGATCTCCTTACCTAAAAACTTTCACTCTGGACCTTTTATCAAACCATCTTTTCATGGTTGATTAGTGCATATTGAAGTCTATAAATGCCTTTCTCTATTATCTTCCATTTGAATGATGTCCAATAGCCTAGAATTATAAATTTCTTGGTTGTCCTCCATGTATTCTTGTATGAATGTGAACATAATAAACTTCAAGGTGATGGGAAAGATAGGCTCCTGACCATATACTAATAAAAATGGTGAAGCCTTGAGGGCTTGTTAGATCCTTAATTTGTCTACCCATAATGAAAACTTAAGGAGTTTATGCCATATTTTGGTTAATCTTCAACATATTTTTTGATAGCTTTCATCAAGTTTTTATTTCTGGATTCAGAAACACCATTTCTCTGAGGATATTGATTGGAGGAAAAATTGAGTGAAATTCCTTGGTCATAATCCCATTCCATCATTTCAATGGATGTGAAGGTAGATCTATTATCATAAACTAAGAAAATTGGGGTTCCAAATCTAGTGCAAATATTTTCCTCTAAGAAATTAATCACCTCTTCTATTCTACATTGCTCAGTGGCTACTTCCTCAATCCACCTAGTGCAATAGTCCATAGTAGTTAGGACATATTTATGACATTAAAAATAATTAGGGTTAATCAATCCTATGAAGTCTAATCCCCATTGTGTATAAGGATTATCCACCATCATAGGTTATAAAGGCATGGCAACATTTGGCTCTTTTGTGCTAAAGATAGAGCATGAATAATACTCCCTCACATGTTTGTGTGAATCTTTGAAAAAGGTGGGCCAATAATACCCAACCCTAGTAATCGTATGGGTTGTGGTTCTCCTTGAAAGATTTCTATTGCCCAACTTTTCATGAAAATTAGACATGATTTGAGAGGCCTCCTCTTTCAACACACATCTTAAGTAGATCCCTTTAAAGTTTTTAATATAAATGAATCCATATTTGATGAGGTAATGTGATGCTTTGAGCCTTAAATCTCTCTTCTATTATTTGGTGATTCTTAGGGGACAATTACCTCTAATAAGAAGATGCAATAAATAGTCATACCATTCATTGGGTTGGAAGTTCTATTGATCCACTTGAATGACATGGAGATTGGGGTTAATATTAGTAATCATCTTAACTAAGCCTTAAAATTTCACTAATTTGTCAATTTTCATCTCTACATTATACTCTTGTAGGATTACCATCCACTTTCCTCTTCTTTCACCAAGCTCATTCTGAGTCAACATAAGCTTTGTGGTTGGGTCAGGTAAAATGGAATGCACTTTATTTTTGAGGTAATGTCTAAAATTTTTTATTGCCTTTACTATGGATAGCCTTTCTTATTAATGATGAAATTGTTCACCTCTACATTTTTGAAGTTGGTGCTCATGAAGGCTATAGGGTGGTCATTCCTATCAACCTTTTGAGTTAAGATAGTAGCCATGGTGGGGGTAGAAGCAAATGGATATAAGAAAAAATCCTTTGAAAAGTTAGGACTTATCAAGACTGGGGCTCAATTGATTAATCTTTTAATGTCATCAAATGCTTTCTTGGATTCTTCATTCCAAGAAATTTTATCATCTTTCTTAATCATATAATTCAAAGGTTTGACAATCTCAGTAAAGCCTAAAATAAACTTCCTTATGAAGTTAATCTTGCCAATGAATGACTTTAGTTCTTTCTAGCTATTGGGTAGCCTCCACACTATTAGGATCTATGGAGATCCCATCTTTGGTAATGACATGCTCCAATAATTTACCATCAATGACATAGAATATGATTTTCTTTGGGTTAAGAGATACACCATACTTCCTACATCTATCAAATACTTGTCTCAAATGCATGAAATGTTTTTATCTATTATTAGAGAATAATGTGAGATCATCCATATATATGATGATGTATTTTCCCACTAAAACTTGGAAAGCATGGTCCATGGCCCTTTGAAAAGTTTCACCTACATTAATGAATACAAAAGGCATTCTCTTGAAAGCATATGTGTCCTATTTAGTAGTAAAAGTTATTTTCATCCTATCTTCTAGAGTAACAAGCACCTGGTTATATCTATAAAATCCATCCAAAAAGGACATCATGGTAGATCCTAAAATAGATTGGATAACTTGGTCTAGAGAAGGCAAGGGGTAATTATCCTTTTCAAATACTCTAATCAGATTTCTAAAATCTATGCATAATCTTATTTCCCCATTCCTTTTTATAATTGGGACTAGGTTTACAACCTAAGGGGAATGCCTAATTTGAGACATGATCCTTACATGTATTAGTTTCTTGACCTCCTTAAAGATCATGGGTTATGAAATAGGGATAACTAGTCCTTACTTCTATCTAAAGGGTTTGCAACCCTCCTGAAGAGGTATAGTATGAGTAATAACCCTTGGGTCAAATATTTTTAGATCTTCATAGGACCAATAAATTACATATTTGTATTTTTTAAGTAGATCTCTAGCTTTTCTATTTTCCATTTCAGTGCAAGCCTTCCCTATATTCACCATTTGGGGCTGATCATGTGGGCGAAGGTTCATTACATGATAGTCCTTACTGCTTACCTTGGGTTGTTTAGGTGCTTTAAAAATCTTGTCATGATCAAATAGCCTTTCTAATGAGATCATCCCTTTGGGTATCTTATTATCACTTAGCTAGATGATTGTACCATTAATTTCCCACTCAGGAGAAGTTTCATCAGTTTCATCAATAATGTGAGTTTCAAAGGCTCTAGAATTAGTAAAGAAATCCATAATTTGTTGATCATCATTAAAAACATGAAAGTGATTTCTATTATCAGGGACTGAGGGACGTGATACAAGCTCAATACTAAGGTTCTAATAATCATGATTAGGCATGAGGTTAGCTATAGTAGAGCAAGATCATCAACACTTTTATTTTCTTATTTTGGGATATATAAGATATTTAAGGCATCAAAAGATTCCACCAAGTCGCAAACTCTAAATGTGTACCTCTTAAAGTAAGATAGCTTACACTGGTACTTTTTACTTGATTAACTATAAGTTCATAATCTCCATAAACAAGGATCACCTTGACCTTGTGCTTGATGGCAAGCTGTAATCTTAAGATGAGAGCCTTATACTCAGCCAAATTATTGGTGTAGGGGAATTGTAACCTATAAGATGCATGGTATTATTTTTCTCTGAGGTCTATCAATACATTACTAGCCCTTGATCTTGATTTGCATTTGGCACCATAAACATATAACTTCCACATGCCAAGTATTGGAATAGAGCTCTTGGAACTAGGTTCTTTTGTAGTTTCTAAAGTGAAAACTCCTAGATCAGAATCTAAGAAGTTTACCTTTCATTGACAACATTGTATTTTATTATCATGTGTTTCATTATGGGTTCCCTTTCTACTCTTATCTAATTTTGCACACCTTTTCAAGGTAGCCACAAGTTAGATAAATCAGTAGACATGTAACCATTTAAGGAAGTAATCCTTTCTCTCCTCAAGAGAAATCCATAATCATTAGGAATATCTACCACTTGTATGTCAATGAATTAGTGAACCTTGGGTTCACTAGCTATCTGCATATGCACATTTAATATTTCCCCAATGACCTTGACTCTAGATTTATCCAATTGAGTAACCACCCTATTAGACTTAATTGGTGTTAACCCAAGTTGTTCACATATCCTAGTAGGCATGATGTTGGTTGATGATCCAAAATCTAAAAGACAATTATGGATATTCTTCCTAAATATCCTAACTATAATAAAGAAGGTTGGGGACTCTAATTTGGTTACTTTCATAGTTACATTTGTGCTATCACTCTTAGGGGGCTTACCAAGCTTCTTGGGCAAGGATTCCAAGTGTAAGTCTCTTTGTTCTATAATTTGAGTTAGCTCATGTATAGTGATGTTGGATTTAATCTTTTTCATATATTTCACAATATTGTAACTAGTTTTGCTTGAAGAATCAATAGTAAGTTTGGAAGAGATTCCTTTGGGAGGTTCATGATTATTCTTTGATACAATGTATAAAGGAGTCCCATAGTTGTTAGGTGGAGTAGAAGTGGTCAATGGCTATTTTTCTCCCTATTTCTCAGAGGATATGTCTTTAAGAACTATTAGAATGCTTGAATCTCTTTAGGGATATTCTGAGGCTCATCATCTTCTTGAAAAGGGAATTGAAAAGTCTCTACCATGTGTACTTGGTTAGATGGTTTAGATTTAGAAAGACCTACATTAGCATCTTTGTTTGGAACCACTTCAAATGTGTCAAGTTCTTCTTGGAAAGCTTCAAAGGCTTTAAAAAATTTAATGCAATCAATCTCACCATGCTTGGAGGTAGCATAAACCCTATAGTAGTTTGGTAAGGCAATATCAATGAGGTTGATATCCATATTCCTTTTGCTAGAGGAAGGCTCATTAGCTTTATTATTGTATAAATTGTCATTCTGAAATCTATTTCTAGGCCTATTAAATTTTTGGAAAGTGAAGTTCCTTCTAGGGTTGTCATTAGCATTACCAACTTGCTTTTGTAATTGCAAAATTTTTGTGCTAAGCTTTTGGACCATTTTTAATATGGATTCTTTCTCATTATTTAGAGTCTAAAAATTTTAACCTTAGTTATTATTAATGAAATTAATAGGAAATAAATATTTTTGTTCATTAATATGAGATCCATTGGTAGCTTGATGGCTCAATAAATCTAGGTTCTGATTAGGGGCAACATTGCTGGTAGGTAATATATTCAAGGTAGGGAACTAGTTTAATGTTAGAGTATTTTAGTTATTATTTGGGAAAAGGTTTAATGATAGCATTAGGGGATTAACATTTGGGTCAATTGCAAAGCAGAGGCATCTTTCCAACTTGATTCTATGACGTGTAGGGAGATCATGGATCTCAAAAGTAAAGTGGAAACTATGGAAGATACTCTAAAAGCTGTATGGAACAAAATTAACAATATGGAAAATTAGATAAGAGATATCCCAGTCAAGCTCAAAGCCTACGAGAATAATCTCAGGGAACTCATTAAGGACAATAGAATGAAAATGGAGGAATTTACGTCCAATATTTGTGTTGCAGCTGTCAATATTGGTAAAAGAGCCAACGAGGAGACCAAAGCCTTGGAGGGACCTAGCAAAAGGATGAGACAAAGTTCAAGAAGGAAGGCTACACAAGAAGAAGCCATGCTGGCGGAAACCACTACCCAGGATACTATTGTGAAAGAAAAAGAAACTATGAAAATGATATTGGAACTGGATGACTAGTCTGGTTCCTCTTGATGGTTATGTAAACTAGTCCTGTTCTATGGCTTCTTTTTCTAATCTTCTACCTTTGGTGTAGCCAGATGTTTGTTAAATATGGGTTTTGACCGGTAGTATTTTTGGTGGTTTCAAGTCCATTTAAAACCTATTTTTACAACTTCCTTGTTGTAGTTTGTAAGGCTTTGCCTGTGGTTTTAGATGCTCTTTCTTTCTTTCCTTGTACTAGGGTTTCGAGGCCCCTTCAAAACTTGTTTTTACCTAAATCTAAAACATTTGGGATATAATAATCCATATGTCCTTGGGGATACATGTGGTCATTAATAACCACTACTTCAAAATAAGCTTGAGCCAATGTGATAATAATTGGGATAGTTATTTTAAGAAATATAGAATTCATGGTGTCAACATCTTTGTAAACCTCCAGATCTAAAGCCTCATTAGGTTTATATAGATCCATGGTCTAACTAAACATCTTTCAAAACCTATCATTGAAGGACATGATAGGTTCACTTTCATCTCTCTTAATAGTTCGTAATTGATGATAGATGACATATGGGCTTATGATCTTTCCAAATTGATCAATAAAAATAGTGTCAAAGTTATACCATGAGGTAATACAATTGTCAGTAAAATTAAGGAACCATTCATATGAAACATATTTTAATGTAAATGGAAATAGCTACATGTTACACCTTCATGAATAACATTTAACAATCTTAATACAACTTTGAAAGATTTAACATGCTCCTCCATAATTGCAATGCCAGTTAGACTAAATATTGTTAAATATTTTTTAGTATTACGTGGTAAGTCATGAACCACACATGGTATATCGATGGGGGAACTTCTAATCCATGCCATATTTAGATGAATATTGAACATAGGAATCCCTTGCAAGGTTGAAGATGGTAGAGACATATAATGCCTACACCTTCCTCTATCTTTCCTAGTTCTTCTATGGATTTCTAGCTCAAGCAAGGGTTATCTAGTCTCTAAATGTGATCTAGTCCCAATCTTAGGCAATTACATCTTGAGTATTAATGATCCAATTTAAAATATGGTGAATAAATTTATATATTCATAGATAATTTGTATAGTAAGCTTATTTTGTAAGGATTTTATTGTAAGATGATAAAATACATCAATATTTGACTATACAAGCTCAAAGATGTTATGAATTATGCAAAGATGACCATTATTTACAACTTATGACTCAAATAAACTTATTATTAACAAATAATTATTGATTTTAATGAAAATAATCCATTCTAATTTCAAATACTCATCAATTCTTAGCACCAAAAGCTAAATTTACTAGAATTAAGCATATGTATTCAAATAATATCAATCTTTTCCTAAGTAAACATAAAGACCAGTATAAAACCATGAAGGTCACCAATATTTACACAATATATGCTAAAATAAACAGAAACATGTAAAATATAAAGTGGTCTTTAACCAAATACATCAAAACCAACAAATATCTTTAAAGATTCATGGCCCTCCTTCTAACACCAGTGGAGATTCCTCCTATTAATGCTTCTAAATGTACCATAGCTGCTCTTTAGTGTTGATGAGCACTTCTCATTTTAGGATTCAAAATATAAGGAATGAGTTGTAATTTATCATAATTCTATGATGTCTATGGTGGAATAGAAGTAGAGTATGGGACCTATCCACAATATTTGTTTAACTTAGTGGTTAGGAGCCATCAGGGTCTGAATCTTTAGATATTTTGTGAAGTTGATGATTTCTAGACTAATCTAAATGAATTTAAAAAATGATATTTAAACTAAAGTTAGTCTAGATAAAAAAATAAGAAAAGGGAAGGGTAAGGTAGAAAGGAAACATGTTGCAAATTCTCATCTCAAATATTATGACAAAATTCTAATTACTTTGAGCACACATGAACCAATTTATGTTATAAAATACCATGAACTCAAATTACATTAAAAATTAGGCAGAATGTGAAGGAAATAAATAAATCATAAGTAAGAATCAATTTTACTTTAAATGTTTGCTACTATGGTCTGAATAGCCTAAGCACATTCAAATGCAGAGCAAAATAAAATGAAGTATACTTGAGATCTTTATAGTTAACATAGAATTAGCACAAATCAACAGCCCTAAGACATAAAATGTGACTCAAAGTATGGATAATAATTCAAACTTAAGATGACAACATGAAATTGAGATACAACATTAACATTTAACAAACTATAGAGACAATATTTTCAAAATTCCTTAGTTATATTTAATGCTCTTGATACACAAGTGCTCAAAATCTCTCCTCTTTTTTACAAAATGGTAATCCTTGCCTATTTATAGGAAACATAAGTGGTTCACTGGTTAACTTTCTCAAAATATCCACATGTAGGATAAGAACATCTATCCTTAATACAAAGATTACAATGTATATAACCTATGTCAAAATTGACAAAAGGAAACCATATATGCTAATAGGCTAGCATATATTTGTTACAAAGGGATATTATTTTACAAATTACATTGGTAGTGGACCCCTTGATTATCCCTATCTGAGGAAGTCCTTCACCTTGGTGTATTTATATTTTATTAGATCAAAATCCATTGCAGGTTTCATTAGACAATCCTCCTCTTAACTTGGCAACATGTCAAATTCCTTATCACTCTTGGTCATGAGTTCTTTGATACATTATGATTTTGTGATTTTCTTCCCTAAAGTAAGGATTATGTTAAGGATCTTCTAATTATCCTTGGTAAAATGGCCTTGATTGTCCTTAATGCCATGGATGTGGACACCAAATCTCTATTTGAATTCTGCATCACTGATTAGGTCCGTAGTAGTTGTTTGAGAAGTGTTATCCAATAGGCTCCCCATAATTTTTGCCATTCTAGTTACCAAGTCCTTGTCTTCCTTGATGAAGTTGTCAACATTATTTAACTAGGTGATCAAATATTCTTACTTATCCATTAGAACTACCATGAGGATATCTAAATGTCTAAGCTTGATGATCTTGAAGTCTAGGGCCTACTTTATCCTATGCACCTTGATGAGTTATATCATATGAGCTTGAGAATCTTGATATTAGGTGATTAAGGCTTGTGCAATCTCAACTTGATGGTTTAAATCACTTAATCTAAGCTTGATGTTCATTAAATTCTCAAATGTATCTAGCAAGGATTTATTTAGCACTTGTAATATGTCCTTAGGAATTGAAAGTACAACTTGAGCCTCTAAATCCTACTTATCCTTCTCCAAGTTGAGGATCCTTTTCTTCATTGTTTGGATTTTGGCCAAGGTCATTACTAATTATACTAGCCACATCCTCTTGATGAATGGGATGCTCCCCTGCTACCTACCCTTAGATAGGAGTTAGGCCAACAAAAGGTTCCACCTTTTGAAAAGTGAATTCCCTAGTGACAATGGTGGCTTTCCTTATTACTACTCTCTCAAAACCTAATGTGTCTAGATTGAATTGTACATTTATGTTAGATTCCTTGAATTATGTCTATTCAAGAACTTCTACATTTTAACTCCTAGAGGCCCTTGGGGTGCCAATCCTCTAGTTTTCTTTATCATGAAGGATTTATATCCTTCTCTCTACTTGTTTGTTTACAATATCCTAGATCCATGGCTTAACATTATCCTACACGTCTAAGCCAACTTGGATTAAGGCCTATGATGGAGAGAGAGATGGTATTTTTTGTAATTTCCCATAAACAAACTAGTCAAGAATGGTTGGTCCATAAATAGGGTTCTCATCACTGAAGAGGTTAACTTCATTGGCAGGGTGAGTGGAGGTTAACCTAGGCTTCCTTTTAGGTGCCAATGTCACCAAGGTCAATTATTCTTATGTATTTCCTCCATCTAGTGGGATCAAATCCTTTCTTGTTTCATTAGAGTGATCCTCCTCACTATTAGAACCATAAGATACTATAATGTGAATAAGGGCACTCACCATTATTTTTCCTACCTCCAGGTCAATCATGCTAATGATTTACATGAGGGAAGGAGGCCTCTATGGGGATGTGTGGGGTTGAGGACCTTTTCCAGGTCTATGCTCTATCCTTATCTCCTCTACCACAACTTTAACCTTTCTTTTTATATCCTCAAATTACCCAACCTAGGGTTGGTTTGTCAATTCTACTTATTGAGGCCCAGAAGATTGTCTTCCAATAGGCAGTTCCTAATGAGAAGTCTCAAATGGTCCTATCAATGAGTGATAATGTAAGAGATTCAAATTCCATCTCTCTCCTAATGGTTTATTTTCCTTAATGAGCTTATGACCCAACTAGATATTGAGGCCTTTTATCTTGGATAGGACATCTTCAAAGCTATTTGCTCTTATATAAATACCATCTCCCACACCTAGTTGATGTTTATATTCAATATTTGAGACCTTTTTATTTTGGATGTGGTTGGTCACTCTATTAATTAGGCCCTACATCTTAAGGTAATCTAGTTGAAAATCAAAATAATTTTTATGGATCACCATAACTTCTAGTTGTTTCCAATCCTTGATCACAATCCTACTAATGTCTAGTGGAAAGGGGTGAACCTGAGCCTTCTCATTTTTATTATATATCCCATCCACACCTTGGATGATTTGATATGAAATATATTTCTCTATAATCTTATTAGGGACATGAATGGGTAATTAGTAGGGTTGAATAATTATTCCTTTTATTCTTATTACAATGCAATCTGAATATAACCATACATCCCCCATGGTTTCTACTTTCCTTTTGATTAGAGGGTAGAGTCTAGGCATAGGGACACTGGTGATTACTTCATGGATAGTTCGGAAAACACCAACACAAATAAATATCATGTGGTTCCTGTATTTGAATATATTAAATTTAGAGTAATGATGAGAAATAGTGGTTTTACCATTAGGGGACCAATTTTGGATGCCAAGGAAATCTATAGAGACCAAAAGTGAATCCAAGAGGTAGGACATTATAAAGAATTACTTGGAGGTCCTTCTCTTGATGGCTAAAAAAATTTTGGTGAATAAAAATCTTATTAGGTCTCTAATGGGAGGGGTTAAGTTTAGGTCCAACATGTAGTGGATGTAAGATACCCAAACCCTGCTTACATAGGAGGTGGAGGGGGCACCAAAGGATTTATTAAATAAGGTCATAGCTATCCTAATGCCCTATATGAACTATAAAATAGGAATCCCACCATCAGGGGACTTGAAAACATGGGATCCTTGGATTAACCAAGGTATGAAGACTAAATCCAGGTCTTAGGTGTTTATCCCTCTCTCAAGGATGGGAGATCAATATGAGTCAAAGGGAGATTATATTAAGTTTCAAAGACCATAGGGGAAATGCATAAAACTTTCTTAGTGCTTCCATCTTGAATGATCCATTATTTATCTATTTTATTATCAACAAAAATAGGACCAAGGAGGTTGATACAATACATTACTTTTGGTTTAGCTACAACATGGTAGAGGCCTACTAGCTAAGTTGAGACTAGGTCATTGTATCTCTGTTGCATAGAGGCATTCCTAATTTCCTCCTATGAAATTGGTTATAATTCCTCCATAAAGAAGAATAAATTAGACCAATTTCTAATTCCATGCATGTTTAAGGCTATTAGGTCTACCTCTGTGTCTTTGAAGATCCTCCCCTCATTATCTTAAGTTAGATAAAGTTATGTTTCTATCTTCATTTATTACCTACCTACCACAATTGATGATACCAAATTATATTTTTAAGGTTACCAAAGGTTTCAATAAGGCACTTACTTTAAGGTTCAATTGTACTATTCTGATTACTTTGCAACCAATTCAGTTGACTCGGGTCTTCTTTATAGAGGGCTTAGGGTTTTTTAGCTTTAATGGTGGAAATATTTAATTTATTAATCGTATACATGCCTTATATTTTATGAGACCTTATTCTCATGCCCTTTTTACTTTTGAGATTATGAGATCATTGATTTTTATTCTCTATACTTACGTGAAGCCTATGTGGTATGGCTTTGTGCCTTTCATGGTGATTTTCATAAATGCTAGTTGGAGACTAACCATTGTATTTCAGAATATTTCTTTATTTCACTCTAATAATCCAAATCCAAGTTCCTATGTTCTTATTGGTCCCTTAATCTTTAAGTTCATGACTATACCACTTAGTACCCCAATAAATCTTCCCCATGCTACTTACTCTTACCAGTTGATATCTTGGTCATGCATTAGCCATATGTCAAGCTCATGGAGCCTTTAGAAATTCTTAAGGCTCAATGCACTATTTGATCAAATCTAGTAGGTGAGTGATCACCATTGATTTTTATAAGGTCCAAGTTATTTAAGTCATCACCATTATTAAGTGAGTCCCATTAAATTTTCATCCTTCAACTGACAAGCTACCATACATCCTCCTCATAGGGCTCTATGTACCTCTGTTAGTTACCTATGCCATGGGTAGGCCTTATGTCAAGCTAAAGGGGCCTTTGAAAATTCTTCAAGTTTGATGTACCATTATATTAAATCTAGTAGGCGAGCGATCACCATTGGATCCTACAAGATGCACACCTTTTAATTATTTTCATGACTATATAAACATAGACATAAAATGATGTTCCTAAAGTCCTTTATGTGATGAAACTCAAATTAACTTAAGTTAAGGCCTTTTATGCTAAGTCTTTCTATGTAAAAATGTAAGGAATTCCTTTGAATGGGTCTTTAGAAATGCCCCCTTTGCTTAGGCTTTGAAATTTTATCTAGGTTAAATTTGGTGAGCTTGATAACATCAACTACATCCTCATGGATGTTAAATGATGAGAATGAGATTTTCAAATTTAAGACAATGGAATTACTTTGGTATAATGACTGAGTGCCATGCATCAGGCTCTCAAGAATTTTTAGGGCTTCAGGGTCGATGCACATCAGTGGATCAAATCCCCTAAGGTAGTGAGGACCATTAGATCATAATTTAAGTGTTTTGTAGTGATTAGTATCCCTTTTGGTGTTATCTTTGGTTTTCACTATTGGATCAAAATATCTAATTGAATGCAAGGCATCATATTTGCAAAAGTGCATGAGTTTTAATTTAAGGCCTGATATGTATAAAGGTTTAGACTAAGGTTTCAAACTTTAAAAGCTTGTTCATTCTTAAAAACACCAAGATATTTAGACCTTAATAATAATAATATAGTTAATCTAAAATGGATCTCAGGTTTTAAATGGGAAAATAAAAGGTCCAAGTCTTGATTTTATATTAATGTTTGGTCATGTTAAGAAACATAATCAAAGCTTAATATAAAGTTAGACTGTGTTTCTATAACCAAAAAGAAATATAATTTCATGCTAAACTTTTCATGCAGACATTTTAATTCAAACCCCTAGGGTTTAATGCTTAGGAACCCTAGATTTATTAATAAAACCTACAACTAATCACCTCAAAGACAATCATTAGAAACATTAGTCCATAAAAAACAATCACAACTAGATACACTAAGGCTCCTATTTTTTTATTGAATTACCTTTAAATTTTAAGAGAGAATAACCATTTCATATTCAATATAGATCATGTATGTTTTGAAACATTCACAAGGGTCCTTTTTTAGCAAAATCAAAAAAATGGGGATATGTTGGTCTCAACACAATCCTTTGTCTCTTTCATTCCAAATGAGAGATGTTTAAGAATAAAAAATATAGTTCATTTTTTATTGTTTTCCCTGTCTTAAGACCATTTCACATTATAATCAAGATTTATATAGTCCTTTGAATATGTTTGAGGTTCTATATAGGTTTGAAATATCTCTTATATCTTTATTCCAACATAATTGACCTACTATCTTACCCATTATACATAATACAATACTAAGTAAACCTATAGGTTGACTTAGGAAATGGTGACTATTATGCTTGGTTCATAACCCCTTAAACTTATTTCAATGTTTGAACTTTATTTTGAACCTTAGTCATGTTAAAACACCAAAACCATGTTTGTTATACACCACAATTCCACCTCCCATCCTTGGTCAAGATTTAGTTTGCTTCACATGATTACATGACTCAATTAGGTTAGATGTAGGTGTACACTGGTTATCTCATTTGGTTTATGAATTTATTATCACATCCTTTAACTTGTTTAAATCTTTAATGTCTCAAAACATTTTAATGATACAAACTTTATCTCTTCAATATTTTTGAATAAACCTTAGAGAGGCATCCCGACTGTATCTTGGCATGACTGTAGATGATGGCTCATTATGTTACTTGTATAGACTAAGATAGATTTAGACCTTGATAAGGTCAAAAACATATTCATGAACCTATCATCCATTCATTTCAATGGTCTCTATATAGTTCATAACCTCATTTGAAGCTTTAATTACCTTTAAAGTCCTCAATTATTGCTTTGCCCACTTCTTTGGCTTATGATTGAGTGTGTTATAGATATGACTATAGGTCTCTCTCTTACAATCTTGAGTTTATATGAACCTAATGATCTTGTTGAGAATATCTTAGATCAACCCTAATGCCAATCATGATTTTTTAATTATCCATTCACTTGAAGATCTTTGTTAAGGTCTTAAGGATCTTCTTGTATTGTATTTAGTTCATCTCTTCTGAGCATGGTTATAGGTGATCATGAGACACCTCTGTACAGACTATTTAAAGGTTAGGATGTATGATAGGTTAGCCATGGATCAACCTAGGATCCCTCTTCCTCATATAGGAAACATTTTCACTCTAGGAGTGTTCACTCAAAATGAAGGCTTGAGTCACATCTAACCATTTAGTTCCTAAAAATCATACTAACCACAATATACAAACTGAGATAGAGTAGAAGCATGATGTATGAAGAGTAAGGTTTGGAGGGGATTCATGGTTTCCAATGGATATTTGAATTTCACCTCCTTTACCATATAAATCTTGTCTATTTCACTTGCCTTGATCTCCAATAGATTCCTTAACCATACCTTGAAGTATCTTCATAAAACTCAGTTGTAGGTGAATATCTATTATTCTATCATGCCTTAAGGCTGTATAACACATCTACATGGCCATGATGGTTACAAAACACCCTTGCTCATAATTAAAAAAATGGATTCATGATGTTAATGGATAAAGTAGTGGTGATATGATGGTAATGGGATGTATGGGAAGACTAAAAGGAGTGATAAGCTTCTAACAATGGTGACATGGCAGTGATAGAGACTATAAAAGTGGGATGAAACATTGGGGGATGAAATGAAACATAAATCCAATGTAAAGATAGATTTGAATGATCCAATATGAACATAAGCATATTCCTCATCAGGGTATACCATTTTGGAGGCTCTTAAATGAGGTATACATAGTGCAAAAGAAACCTATGATTCTACAAACAACCTTAACATGTGCTAAAATACCTTAACATAGCTAAATTGAGAATATGAGGATGTTAAGGGTAGCTTTGATGAAGTGTGAGAAACATGAATAAGAACAAATGGACATGAATGAGACATGAAAAAAATGTCATAATTAGTCTTGATACCCATGGATCAACCACTTAACCATACAACCTCTCCAACCTATCTATAGATTATAGATCTGGCACTCATTTTCCTTATATAAATATATAAACTTCACATGTGTGACATGAGGTTCTATAATGATATTGTAATTTGTATTAAATTCTTTAAAATCTCTCTAAACTTTCATATTTCTATCACCATGCTCAAGAGAAGAGAAAACAAGGAAAACCAATTACTTTCCTAAATGAAGAAGCCATTATGAGTGCCTTGACTTGTTAAGGATTGTTAATAAAGGAGAGAGACACAAAACAAAGACAAATACCCAAATATATAATCTCTCTAAGACCTCTTCATCTATCCAAAATTCCAAATATTTATATTCTCTCATATCTATACCATCTACAAACCTGAAAGGCTCTCTCAAGCTATAAAGAAACTCAATGGTGTAAGAGAACTAGTTTTGGGTCTATATAGAATCCTTTTTCCATGAATATTCTCTAAAACACCTATCATAACTCCATATACAATCTCTTAACCTCCCCTATACTAAAAAGTCCATACAAATCCATACATCTTGAAGAAAACACATGCAAATACTCTTTTTCCTATATTTACTCCATACTTCAAGATTTAAACTACCACTTTAGGGAAACGTGAGGAATATTATAAGTCATTTGGAATATTAAAATAAGAAATAAGTCTTTTGATATCAAAAAGGGGCATATTTCACACGTGGGAAGTCTTTGGAGGCCAAAAAACACTTTAGACTTGTAGAGGAGATACTTCCAAAGCATAAGACATTTACCTTAAATCAATAACATGACTATGAAGGTGATTAAATGTATTATGGATGATTTAGTGGAATTTTGACTCAAAAATTATCATTAAAATACTCAAAACCTCTCTTTTAGGAAATGTACATAGTTTCACAAAGAGAATTATCAATGAGTATCATGAAGAATACCTTATAGCCTCCAAAAAAGGCTTTAATGAGGATTTTATATATCTCATCACACCTTTAAAGCTAATAGTTCATTTAATACTTTAATATACTAAATATACCAAATAAAAATCATTATGAGTTATCAGTTATCACCTCTCATACATCTCCATCAAGGTACTTTAAATCACATGACCACTTCAATTCTTTGTCAAAGACCTCCAAACATTCTCAAACATCATGATGATACTTGACATTAATTGAAATGGAAACATCATAATGACAAGACACTGAGACATACTACCTTCACTTGACAATTAATGAGCATTATGAAGGTCAAACACATCACCTAAGGACCAAGGACATATAGTAAATATGGTGATCATAAGTAGACTCAATGACATGTCTAAGATGTCTGAATGACTTTAAGAAGCAAATAGGAGACATCATGACTCAATATAGTCCCATGTAGAGGCTTAAATGGATGCCATGAAATTTTATAAATTGTAAGGGTTAGAATTTGGCCTTAATAGGCCAAATTTCTAACATTTTTGGTAACTTATAGGGGTTGACTAGCCTAGTGGTTAAGATCCCACTAATTTTTATCATGATAATGATATTTTTGAAACATAACAACATGGTTTTGATGACTACCTTATATGGCCAAAAAAAATTGTACTTTATGACACTACCTAATGAAACAAACAATAAGACACAAATATAAATAATAAAAGGAATATAACTAAACTAGGAATTAAACACACCTAAACTCCCTTGAAAATGTTAAAGAAGGTGAGATACATATGATTTTATTGAAATGGATGCTTCATCATTTTCAGTGGGCTACTTAGATTTGACAACCATCACTTCCTCTCTCCCCTGGTTTTATCCTTGAATAGACTTCCATGAGGGGAAGGCCTTGGGATTTTGAGGAGGGTAGTGTAAGGTTTGGATGTTCTCAAGCTTGCCTTTGATTTAAACATCTTGGATTTTACTTGACTATTGTTCTCTCTCTCTTAACTATTTTATTTATTGGGTTTAAGAGCTTCTTTTATTGCACTTGTTAAACCATGGATATGAATGGAAAATTTTCCTATAGAGATTGTGTTGCTTTTTTAGCTACTATTTACTGATATCTATGTTGGTTTGCAATCTCAACTTGTTTATCAAGATGAGACTCAAAGTCAAGCACCATCTCATTGGAGATATCTCCCTATTGATCAGAAGATGAAGACCCTTACATTATCTACTATGAAACATGTAAATCAGCCTCCTAAAAACACACTTATTTCATCTTTTGAGGTCTCTCTTGGATAGACTTCTAAGTAGGAAAAGTTGGTAAGGTTTGAGAGGAATTTTAAGGTTTGTGGCACACATTTTTTTTAAATTCTTAAGAGGGAAAAGGTAGTTTAATGGAGGAGTGATGTGGAATGAAAGAAGGAACATGTTGTTGATTATAGTGAACCTACTGTCTCTCATGGAATACCAAATTCTCTGCAAATTTTCAAAATAAACCATCTATGTTCAACATATCACCACTAAATTTTGAATGGCCTTATTTTATGAAAGATGCTCATTCTTCTTTATCCTACTGTAATGAATCTCTCATGTTTTCAATCTCATGATTAGGGATCTCCTATAAATATCTCTTTTAGGTGTCAATTTTAGCCATGTGTTTCTCATAACCAAACAAGGTATGTTTAAATCTTGATATGGATTGTCTTGGAACTTGGTTGAGTTGATCAGGAATTTCATGAGGTTGCCATGATTGACTAGATTGATAGGAAGGCTGCCAAGGAGGTGAATGTAGTTCACAAAAATGGATAGATTAGTGTCCTTGGTATTGAAAAGGAACATAGGCCTGATAAGGGCTCTCATATTATTGATCAAGGTCATGGTAGGGTTGATAAAGGTCATAATGAGATAGATAGGGATCATATTGGAATTGGGATGGATAATGGAGATATTGATAAGGTAGTGAATGAAAATAATCATCACCATATATATCCATAATACACCATAATAAAAATTAAAATCAATGTAACTCTAAACAAGAACTATTCATACCTAACAAAAATGTTGATGTGAATGCTCCAATGCTTGAATCTTATCCCACTGAGTGTGTCAGGACTATTAACAATCCACATTACACCCTATGAAGTAGATTGATTATCTCTCCTTCAAAATTGGACTAAAATTGGATTGGTATAAGTTTATGGGTTACCTATAACTCGACCAAACCTCTATATTATGATGCTAGCTCCTCTAATGTATCAACTTTGAATCCTCTTCTTAAACCTATTTGCTTTGGGGGTGAAGAGAGTTATGAAGATAAAATAAATGGGAAACCTATACTAGTGATGTTGATGCACCTAGATGATTCATCCACTCAATCTTATACTCCTAATATTATACTCCTAACAAAACTAATGAACTAAAAATGGACTAAAGCATTATATACAAAACTCTTAAGAAACAATGTTTCATATGAAGGTCTTGATGAATGACTATAACTTTGAGGTGAAGGGAGAGAGGCATATCTTGAGTAACTTTCAAATATATGTATATGGAGTCATGATAGGTGTTTTAGAAAATATTCATGGAAAAATGATTCCATACAGACTCAAAATTGGTTCTCTTACACCGCTGAGTTTCTTTGAAGCTTGAGAGAGCCTTTTAATTTTATAGATGGTATGACCATGAGAGAGAATATAAAGATTTAGAATTTTTTGTAGAGGAAGGGTTTTTAGAGAGATTCTATATTTTGGAGTTTTTCTATAGTTTATCTCTCTCTCATTTATGAACAATCCTTAACAATTCAATGTAATCATAATGGCTTCATCATTTAGGCAAACAACCAATTTTCCTTGTTTTCTCTTCCCCTAAGCATGGTGATAGAAAGATGAAAGTTTTGAGATCATATTAGGAGTTTAATACACCTTTATATATAATTATAAAGCCTCATATCACATGTGTGAAGTGTATTGATATGTATATGATAATTTAATGCCAAATCTAATTTTTAGGTAGGTTGTAGAGGTTATACAGTTCAGTGGTTGATCCATGGGTATTAAGACTCATTATGACATTATTTGTAGGTCTTATTCATGTTCATTTTTCTTCTTAATGTTTCTCACACTTCATAAAATATTATGATAGCCTAGAAACCATCAATCTACCCTTAATATCTTCATATTCTTAGATATGTTAAGGCATTTTAGCATATGTTAAGTTTGTTTATAGAATCCTAGGTTTCTTTTGCACCATGTACACCTCCTTTAAGAGCCTAAAAAATGATATACCTTGTTGAGGTATATGATTATGTTCACCTTGTATCCTTTAAATATTTATTTACATTGTATTTATGTTTCATTTCATCCTCCTATGTCTCATCCCACCTTCACAAACTTTATCACTACCATCTCACCATTATTATAAGCTTATCACTCCTCTCAATATTCCCATACATCCCATTATCATCATATCACCACTACCTTATCCATAAACATCATGATGCATCTATTTTGAATAGGATCAAGGGTGTTTAGGAACCATCATGGTCATGAATATGTGTTATACATCCTAAAGCCATTCTAAAAAATTAGGTTTTAATGTACAATTGAGTATTATGAGGATACTTCAAGCTATGGTTAAAGAATTTCTTGGAGATAAAGAGAAGTGAGAGAGAGAATATTTTTATGATAAATGAGGTGAAATTAAAATATCCAATATACACCATGAATCCACTCCAAAACTAATTATTCATGCATCATTATTCTACTCTCTCTCAGTCCGTATAGTGTGGTTAGGTTTTTTAGGAGCTAAAATATTGAATGTGAATCAATCCTTCATTTTGAGTGAACACTCTAAGAGTGAATTTTTTTCAAGTATAAAGAAGGAGGTTTCATATTTTGATCCATTTATAACCTATAATACATCCTAACATTTCAATAGTCCATATATAGGTGTCTCATGATCACTTATAACCATACTAAGAAGAGATGAACCAAATGCAATACAAGAAGAACCTTCAAAATTTAATGAAGATATTGAAGTGAATGAATCATTGAAAACCCATGATTATCACTAGAGTTGATCTAATATATTTTCAAAAATATCATTAGGTTGATATAAAATCAAAATCCTAAGAGAGAGGCCAACAATCATATCTATAAACACACTTAGTCATAAGCCCAAGAAGTGGGTAGCATAATGATTGATGAATTTCAAGGTAAGTGAAGCTTCAAATTAGGTTATGAAATATATGGATACCATTACAATGAATGGATTAGAGTTTAATTAATATGGTTTTAACCCTATCATGATCTCACTCTATCCTAGTCCATATAGGCAACAGAATGAGCCATCATCTACAGTCATGTCAAGATATAGTTAGGATGCCTCCTAAGGTTTGTTCAAAAGAATGAGGAGATAAATTTTGTATCATTAAAAATTTATAAGCCATTAAATATCTATAAAATTTCAAGGATGTTATAATAAGGTCCTAAACCAAATGAGAGAACCAATGTGCACCTACAACCAGCCTAATGGAGTCATGTAATCATGTGAAGTAAACTAATTCTTGACCAAAGATGGGAGGTGGACTTATAGTGTATAGCAAAATGGTTTAGGTGTTTGAACCTAATTAATTTTCACAAGAAATTTCTACAATTGAAAGGATTTTAAGGGTTTATGAACTAAACACAAGAGTCACCATTTCCTAAGTCAACCTATAGGGTTACTTAGTACTGTACTACATATAATGGGTAAGATAGTAGGTCAACAATATTGGACTAAAGATACAAGAGATAATACAAGACTATATATAACCTAAAACACATTTAAAATAATATAAAAATCCTAATTATCATGTGAAATGGTCCGTATACATGAACATAATCAAAAGTGAACTACATTATGCTATTCTTAAAGAACTATCATTTATAATGAAAGAGAAAGAGGATTATTGGTATGTTAAGGGATTGGATTTAATTTGAAGATGATTACTGTAGGGTTTTAATAACCCTAAAAAACTCATACACCTTTTTATAAACATTAAATGATCATAAAATGGCCTAAACCTATTGAATTCTAAGATAACTTGCACATAATCAACATGTAAAGCTAGTTTTGAGGAGGTTGAGGGTTTAAAGCCTCTATAAGTGGAGTGTTTTAAATTGTCTTTATCACTAGTATAATCTTTTCATGCTATCCTCAACACAATAAAAATAGTGTAAACATCCATTGTTTTGTCTCAGAACTACCTTGATCATTGGACTATTAGTAATAGAGCCAAGAGGCCTATTTGAGATTTTATAGGTAAGATAAGAGACTTGGGGATTCATGTTGATGTTGTGAAGAAAATAAAGGTGATGCTTATAGTCTTTAGATACTATCTAAGGTAGGTATCACTCATATTTCAATAAAAATAACCATTTATGAACATAGGAATCTGATAAGGGGAGATTAGTATAGTGTTAGTATATGAAAACAAATCCAAAAACACACTAATAAACTAACACCTTAAGCCTAGATCTTAAGGGAATATTAGTAATAAAAAAATATTGACAAAACACAACTAAAAGGAAAGAAAACAAAGATTTCTCACCCTCCTTGAATGCTACAAATCCTCTCCTTATTGCTCCTTATTGGATTTTTCATCTTGTGCTTCAAAGGTTCTTGTCAATGGAGTTTTAGATATCCTCCATCTCCTCTTGGCACGGCTTTGTGGATTTGGCTTGTGACTTTGGCTTGTGGCTTCTCTAAAAAACTTTGCATAATAACACTATATCAAATATATTTTGAAATCATTTGGGCATTATAAGTTTACACCAAAATAGCCTAAAATTATGATTGTGAGGCCCACTATTTATATTTTTTATCATTTGGTCAGAATGAACCTAAACCATCGATCTTAAGATTAATATGTGTGGCTAAGAATCCATTCAATTTTGGAGGCTAAAATCAATAAATGACCTCAAAAATATTTGGGATAGAGAGGCATTAAAGAGGCATGGGAGGGATTAATTAAATATTTGTGATACTTATGGATTGTGGATGCCAGCTCATAGATGACCTCACTTGATGATGTAAATATTCAATATCAATTTACATTAATGAAATATTCAATAAGTTTCATGGAAAAATAACTTAATCTCTTGATTCAAATTAATTAGTCTTAAACATGCTTTATCAATTTTGATGTAAATCTTAGAAATTGGTGCTCAAATTAATCAAATTGGTCAAAATGTCATATTATTGTCTCAAAATTTTATTGGATTTTAATTAGGAGGTTATTTTATATGAATTGATCCATTATCCCATTCATTTTTTTGCCAACACAAAATAATAAAGATACGTGTCTCATGTACTAAATTTGGTATAAAAGAGCAATCTAGAGCACCCAAGTATGAAAATATCATTTTAACTTGAAATAATCTAATCAAATTTAGCTATATAATAAAATTAATTACCCCATTTAGGGATATATTGGACAAAATTAGTACTTGTATATGACAAATTTGAACTATTTAATGTGTTTTACTATTTTTAGGCCAAATTGTGATATTTGATATAGATTAGTTTGAAGCTTGATTGGAGGTCATTGGTGGCCACTTTTAGGTGTCTATAGTTTTCACCTATTTGGGAAGGCATTTAAATCTATAGGCATAGTAAAATCTTCTCAAATAATGAGAAAAGGCCTATATGCCAAAAGGAAGATTGTTGAAAAAAAAAATCCAAACAATGTTTGGGAAGCCTAGGATTATGCCCCCTCCAGGGAGTGGTCATCACATTTTTTGATTGATGGTCCCTTAAAAATAAGAAAGAATAAAGGTAGAATTCACCCATGGGTGAGATTATTCCAAATGAGAAAATGCTTGAATGCATTGATTTAAAAAAGTACTAATTTGCCCAAAGACGATTATAATTACGAATAAAAATCAAAATAATGATTTACCCATAGGTGGTTATAATCATTAAGAAGACCTAGATTGGCTTGAAATATTATGTTTAATATGGTTATGCCCTAGTTAGGGTGGATTAGCAAGCATAACTCAAGGATATAACTTGGAATTCAGATTAAATATGAGTGGGTGCAAACATAGATGAGATGGTCTAATAATTGAAGAAGCCACAAACAACCAATCATACAAGGAAAAAAAATGATAAAAGAGATTGATAGAATAATAATATTGATCATTGGAAATGATTTAGTTATACCTACCAATGTGAAGATGCATGTCCTTATTATAAATAATACAACTAGAATGGTGAATGGGTTAATTTGATCAAGATGGGTGGAAGGATTTGCCAAGGTATTAAGGAGAAACTTATGTGGCTCCATTTATTTTAGACCTATTGAATCTAATTTTTACTATATCATGTGATAGTAAGTATCATGATAGAACACCGTGAGGGCTTGGATGAAATATGCATAAGGATGAACTCTCAAGATCTAATAAACAATAAAAAATAATGCACCAATGATAAAAACCATGATGATAATGTTGACGTATGAATATGGATGAAATCAAGAATAGGGCACAATGAATCACCTAATGAATGCATATAAAATGAGTTGAGTCAATAGTGATGAAAGAAAACAAATAAAGAGATCAAATGAACAAACAATCAAATAGAAAATAAACAAATTGAAAGATTGAAAACAAAAGTAATAGAAAATACCCTAACAATGGATTTGCCCTAGTAGGGTGGTTTGAGGATGACTAACTAGGATTTAGAAAAGATAAATGTTTTTTAGATTTTGAAATATTTGAATTTTTTTGGTATTTTAAGCATCTCAACTCAATCCAAAATAATGAGAAACTAAATGGTCCAAGCTCACAAAAGAGAGAGAACATTGCCTAGGTTGATCGCAAAACAATGAGAGCACATGGAAAGGGGGACTGAGGTGACCTTAACATGAATTGATCATAGACCACATAGTCCTAAAATGATGTCATGTTATAGTAATTACATCCACACAAAAGGTAGAGAGAAAATTTATTAGGTCCCAATAAGTTCTCAAATATAACAAATGGCTAGTTAAATGGAAATATCAATGGCAAGGTGATGTGGTAATGCATGATAAAAAAATGTTACTGTTATTTTTTCCATAAGAAGTTATAGATAGGATACAATAGATTAGATCGATGATACTAATTTTCCCATAAGTAGTTATAATTAGTAGCAAGATCACTGAACACTAACTTGCCCCAGTAGACAATATAATTAGGCTCATATAAATAGACTCGATATAGAATAGAAAATGAAAGATATCTTGCCAGATTAACTATCATACTACTTTCATAGATTTCCATTTAAACATGAAATTTGATCAATTGGTGAAACAAGATTGGAATCCCCTCATAAAAAGGTGTAGGAATAACCAAAGGAAATGAGATTAAGATAAGATTGGATAGGATGGATTAAATAGGATTTGGTTTAGATAGGAATGGAATGGTAAGATGGAATTGTTTAGGATAATAATAGATTGGCAGGATAATAGGATGATAGGATAGTAGAATGGTGAAAGAGTTTCCCCCAAGTGGTAAGGTGACTAGATGGGTATGTAATAATGGCAAAATAAATGGTAAATGAAATGGTATGGCACATGTTTGTGTTTGGTTGATGATTGGTTGTTGGGTTAGATGTGTTTGGCCTAGGTGTGGTTTTAGATTCTATTATTCTTTCTAATATGGAGATGCACATCCTAATAAAAAATTGATATAAATAGAATACTAAATCATGTTTAATATTATCCCACACCTTGTTTGAATAATTGACTTATCAATAATGGGCTATAGATTTGGATACAAATGATGGTGTTGTGATCTTTGTTGGTCATTGATTCAGTTTCCTTCGAACTTCGAGACAAGTTATATTTGTAGCCTTTATAGAGGAAATTATGGCCATGGTTCATAAATAGATATAAAAGTTGGATGATAGGTTTGATTTTGTCATGTAAATGTGGATGATAATGAAATGTGTAGTGGTTGGGAGATAACTAAATATCAATATTTTTAGGCACACACAATGTTGCTAATTATGAATTTTACATAACTTTGGATGTGGTAGGGCCAAATAATTATGAATATAATCTCAACAGGACCACCAAATTTTTCTATTGTTTAGGCCTAAAAGTAGTTACCATTTGATTAGGATGTAGATTGGAAGCTATGTTGATGGTATCTATGATTTTATCTTCATCAAGTAGTGAAAAAATTTAGTTCACAACTATTGACACCTCAAATAGGTTTCTACCAATGAATTTGTCTCTATTATCATATAGCACTTATGAGAAGGTTTCACTAATGAATGTTGACTTTTGACTTTAATTATCTTATAGCACCTCCAAAAAGGTTTTACTTGAAGATGTTGAGTTTTAATTTTGATTGTCCCCTAGCACCTCTGAAAAGGTTTTACTATTAGATGGTAACTTCTACATGAATTTGGTCTTAACCTCCTTGTTTTTCTTCATCTGATATGTCACCATAGATGCAATTCAATAATATGTGATTCTATCAGTCCTAATCAACATTTATGGGAGGTAGAATGACAATATAATGGCTATGTTGGTTGGTGATAATGGAATGGGGAATGATAATGGAATGGGATGAGGTTGCATGATCCTTATAGAAAATACTAGGAGAGCTTGTGTTGATGCTAAAGTAATCATCCTCAAAAATCATAAATAGATCACAAATGTATTAAAATTAATTTGTAAGGCATGTATAACCAATGTTTTAATAGTCATGAATGTATTTTATTTTCGAATCTGATTTCAACTTAGGGATTTTGAATGTAATGTTGAGACTGATGTTGAATTTTCTTCTAATGTTAAACTTGATGTTGCTCTAAGAATGGAACCTGATTCTAACTTTGATTCTTTATCTGATGGGTACTCTATTACAATGATGTTGTAGACACCGAAATCATGTCAACTCCCTTGGTCATCCCCCATTTTATTCTTCTTCTCCTATTTAACTCTTGTCGATCACTTGTTCCACCAACCTTGACCCTGACAGCATGTAAAAATGAGCACAAAACTAAAGCTAGACTCTATCCCCATTGTGCATCTGCCGACGACGGTCTTTACCCGACCGATGTCACCGATGTCGGTCACCTATCGACAGACGTCGGCAATCCTGCCGACGTCGGTCGCCTTACCGTTATCTGTTATCAGTTACCTTTCGGTTCCCGATCAGTTTCCCGAAATGGTTATCGAACCGTCTCTCAAAACCGTCCCCTGACCTTCATCAGAATCAACCCGATCAATCATTCAATCGATCTCCAATTTTTGACATCCACAGACTCTTGCAATCTCGCGATCAACTGACTCCAGCTTCCACCAACTCCAGCGTTCACTTCAATCCGGCACTGCACAGACGCTTCAACAACTTTGACTATGGCTTTCATCACATCTTCTGGCAGGTAAGTATTTACTCTGTTTGTTTTATTTCTTTTTGATTATTCTTTGTTTATTATTTCTGTCATCCTGAAGCTTCAAACCACAGACCCAAGCCCTGAGTCCCTTCTTTGCATCCCTGCCCATTACCCCAACCTATAACTCAGTCCAGACTCGGCTAAAACCCCCTAACTCTGTCCAAAACCTGACCTTACTTTACCCAGACCCTATCCTGACCTTATCCTGACTCTATCTAAACCTTGTCCCGACCCTGTCAAGACCCTGTCCCGACTCTCCCAGACCTTCTGCAACTCGCCCAGACTCTGTCCAGAACCTACCCTGACCTACGCCGGTCACTGCCCTGACCGACGACGGCACCTCGACCGATGTCGGCACTTTCCCAGACCGACGCCGGCACCACAGAGACCGATGCCGGCTACTGTGCTGAACAGTGCCGCTTATCAGGTATGCATTTTATTTTCTGTCATTTATTTTTATCATTTTCTCTTTCATTATCTACTTTCATCAAATATTCCGCTTTTTGTCAGTGGGTTGATATCCTTCTAGGGAGTCTTTGTACTTCCGGGATCGGGCGTTCGCCTGACAGCCCACCATATCTTTGACTAACATTTTTCTGTGTTTTAGTCTCTTTTCTTCGCAGGTGTCATTCCTCCACAGCCAAAGAAGAGAATCTTCCAACGTCTGATTTCGGTGCACTCAACTTTATCAAGTACTTATAGCCTTGACCATTTTCTTTTAGTTTCTTATTTCTTCTTTGAATGTAGAAAGCAATTTTGCATAGAAACATTCTGGCATGCCCGGTGGGACCCTAGGTCCTCCTTGGGTTCTTTCTCTCTTTCTTTCGTTCATTTAGGCGCATTAGGTTTCTTCCTTTTTGCCTCCTTTCGTCTCTTCTTAAACGACATCATAAGCAGAACTAAAATGAACATTTCTTTCTTTCTTGCACTTCTAGACTAGCTAAAACTCATATTCTTCGACTCTTTCTCCATTCGTCTTCATACGAACAAACATTTCGACTTGGACATTAAAACACTTTGCATTCATTTCTTTTTGCCTGCATCTCTTAGACCACACATAGTAATTAAACCGCATATTGAATTAATCTAGATCACTTGATGTTACACGACCAAACCACCTGCACAAAATAAACATTTTAACTTACCTGAGACAAGGCCCGACTGGGATTTCATCCCCCAGTGGATACCTTACCTGTCCCGGTGACCCTACTTGGATTTCATCACCAAGGGGGAAGCCCACTTCGTTCTTTGGTGGAGGATAAACTCTAGTGGAAGTATATTTTGGCTAAGCGAAACCAGCTAACCACTGGAATCGTGAAGTGAGGGGAGCTTGCTCCTTAGCACCAGGCCTATACGGAAGCTAACACAGACTTCTTGAGCACCATAACAAAACCCGAAACCTTCCATAGACTGCTTCTTCTAGGACCCGACTCACAAAGCCAATCTTCCTCTACACATATTCTAAGGCATAAGCCACTATAATCCTAATAATTTACTTCTAGGGTTTTTAGGATCTGCTTGTGTCTTCATCTTTTTGGTTCTTATCTGCTTGTTTGAGCTTGTGAGGATGTTCTTCCTTGCCTTGAATGGTTCTGACTCGTAGCCAAGCCAAGGCTCTAGTCGATCACGCGAGGCATCATCCTCTTCCGTCTACCCCACCTACAATCAGCCCTATAATGGAGTTCAACTCAGAAACTGAAAGAACTCCTACCAGACCATCTCCGACCCAAACGCCTATTATTCCAGAAGGGGACCAAGATTTCACACGATTCTTGGACCTCAATACCACAGCCTTGCAATACTATCTCGCGAATAGCCGAACGCGAGACTCCTCGGGCAATCCAATCTATGGAATGCCGACTTCTCTCCTCGAAACTGCGACTGTATCAATGACGTCTGTAGTCCAACCCTCAGATACCCAGGCTGTTGCCTCAACCAATGACCAACCTTTTACCAATTATCCAAGTGTGGCCTCTCCTTCTATCATTGGGCCCACTTTCACCGGGGTTTCGGCCCCCAATCAATCTCAGTCCACTCAACCACTTTCTACCCCCTTTCAAAACCTGGTCGTCTCTATTCCGCCCACCCTTACTCCTATCAACACTAGGGTAGCTACCTATCCATTGGCCCATGTTACCTCTAGCCAACCTCCCATGACCACATCAAACCTAGCCATGCCTTCCATCCAACCATCCTTAGTCACTTCTTCTATCCCTACGACTAGTCATCCGTACATTGCGCCCTTATTGGTACAACCGACTACGTCGTATACCTCTTCTAGCCTCTTCCAAGCGCCTTACAACCTAGGAGGCGCTCCACCCGCCAATCCGTCAGTAGATATTATCAAGATGCTGATGGATAAAATGTCCAACCTAGAGACCTCCGTTACCGGCTCATGCAACACTCTCTCGTACGAACAAATCTGCAACGAGCCCATCCATCCTTCTGTCCCCATCAGACCATATCCCAGCCAGTGGGAACTTCCTAAGTTTTCTCATTTCCAGAGCAAGGAAGACCCACAACAACATTTACGGGCATTCAAACACACCTGTTACCTTATCGCCCACGATGATGCGTTGCTTTTACGCACGTTTCCCATGTCTTTCTTGAGTGCTGCACTTGACTGGTACAGCTCTCTCCCTAGCCATTCCATCCTCACGTTCACTTAGCTGGCCCAGCTCTTCCTCGATCATTTCTCCATCAATATCACCAAGAAGGTCTCTATCACAGACCTCTATTCTATTCGCCAGTTTGAGGATGAATCTATTGCTGATTTCGTCGCTCGGTGGAGGGGCCTTATCAATCAACTTTCATTTTCCTTACCCCAGCCTGAGCTTATTGAACTTTTCTCTCAAGCCTGTGCTAAACATATTTCTTCTACCTTGAGGGTTCAGACCTTCTGCACTTTTGATGAAGCCTTCACGATGGCTCGTAAACTTGAGTTACGTGCCGTTGAGGAGAATAAAGTCAAGTTGCGGAGTAAGAATCCCAACTCCAAAACTAATGACCCCTCTTCTAAGCCTTCCTCATCCAATTCTAAATCTAAAGCTTCAGCAAATGCTGTGGTTATTAGATCTTCTTCCTCTTCACCTTCAACTAATCAATCTGAACCATCCACATCTATGAGTGCCACTCGCCAATTTCAACAGAGATACATATAGCGACAATTTACTCCACTTGGAGAATCATACGCGTCTGTGCTGGAAAAACTCGTCAAACAAGGGGCCATTAATCTCCCTCAGATCCGACCTCCACCATAATTTGATCCCTCACGCGCCATCCCTGCGTGGTATAGGGAAAATGACTTCTGTAACTACCACCGTGTTAAAGGTCATGACACGGGCAACTGTAAAACCCTTAAAAACAAAATCCAAGACATGTTGGAAAAGGGTGACCTCATCCTTGACAATCCTAATGCCCCTCCTAATCAGGGTATCGATATTTTCAAACAACCATTCCCTAATCATCCACCAACCCAAAACAACATCCAAACCTTGACTGACAATACCCATGAACATAATATTCGAACAGTCAATACAGTCTCGCCCTTCATTTCTAACCAACCCCAAGAGGTGAGTTCATCCATCAGTCCATCACATGTGGATGAACCTCTTTCACCGGCTAGTTCTCCCTCAACTTCTATCATTTTGGAGGATGCCTCGACCTTACCAGCACAGCCAGTTTCACCATCTTCCTTCTTGCTGCCCATGGAGGACCCAACCTTTCCTACTCCTCGACCACAAGTGGAGGGCACTATCATCCCTGCCCTTTACCCCCGCTTGAGGAGCTTCATTCTCCAGTTTCTTCTCCACCCAGGGAAGAACCTATCTCTCCTTCGTCTTCAACCAAACATGAACCTGTCACGACTTCACCATGCTTTGGGCCCGAGACTACTACACCCATCTCACCTTCAGTCCCACAACCGTCGACATCTTCTCAAGAGCCCAAACTTCATCCCGCATCTTCTCAGCCATTTTCCCCGACTAGTGGAGAGACTCAAACTTCTCCCTTCTAGGAAAGTGGAACATTAGGGATTATGGGACCGTCTCACAGCTCTTCAACAAGCCTGGGCACTCTCATCTCATGTTGCTAATCCTCCCATGGTAGAACCTCTTAAGACTATCAACAAAAATCAGATTTCTGCCTCTAGACCATCTACATCTCCATCAACCTCATCAAAACCAAAACCCTCATCTACTCCGCCTAAACCTATCAAATCACTTGGCGTTCACCCCCGTCTCCAACCTCACTCATCCACAAGTGAAGGTGGACTTAACCCAGACTTCAACTAATAATAGTCTTCAACCTAAATCACAAAAGACTGCCAAACCACAGAGGCAAACGCCTCCTCTTCCGTCACCATTGCCCTCCATTTTGGGCCCGCATCCTTCAACCCTAACCAGAATCCTTTCCACTCCAATCTCTAACCAAAACTGATTGCCTCCTTTGCTTCCTTTACCTACCACTAACCTACCCTCTTCCAAAAAGGCGATACCTCTCATGAAGAGTGTACCGTCTCTGCCTATCATCGCACCATCAACCCAGAAGGTGGTATGAAAACCCCCTCCAACTTTGCCCAAGCAAAAGTCACCGACATCGCATACATCGATGAGCACAGACCCTTTCATGGGCTCATACTCTTTGATCTTGCAACGACTTTTGCAAACTTCTAGCATAACTCTTCCACCCATCAAGCCTTTCCAACCTCTTGGGTCTAAACCCTCCTGGTTCGACGACACGAAGATTTGTTTATATCATCATACACCAAGACATGACACCGAGGCTTGCTGTGCCCTCAAGGCTGTCATTCGCCGTTATCTGGAGAAAGACACTCTTCTCTTTGAGGACACTTTTGACCGCCCCCCGACTCCTTCTCATAAACCTTCTACCTCTTCAAACCCATCTACATCTCATCAACCGGTTACAACCCCTTCATCATCTTCACCTCCCATCTTTGAAATCAATGCCATTCACATCACCACTAGGTCACATAAGGACAAGGTGAAAGAAAAAACTGCCATTCCTTAGACCTACCCTTTTGTCAATCCACCTCAACCGCCTAAGCCTAAGATTTCTATCCTTGGCGCGCCTCAACCCTCTTCCTCTTCTTCTTCTTCTTCCAGACCAATCCACGACTCCATGTTGAAACAGCTTCACCAAACGCCTGTGAAGATGTCCCTCTACGATCTCATCCAAACCTCACCCTAACATCGTCAGGCCCTCATCCAAGCCCTGCAGGCAGCGGAGGTCCAACCCGAGGATCCCCAACCACTTACTGCTCTTGTCCACTCCTTAGCCCCTATCGCCTCCATTACATTCAGTGATTCTGAGATTCCTACATCCAACACGGAAGATCAGGACGCCGCCCTCTTCATCACTGCCTATATCGATCGGACACGCATTAAACACGTTATGATTGATAGAGGCGCTAGCATCAACATCATCTCCACCCATGCCTTTGATCAGTTGGCTCTTCCCAAGAATTGCATCTCCAAAACTGACGCGATCTTGCACTCTTTCAATGACACTACTGCCACGACCATTGGCACAGTCATCCTTCATATTCGTGTTGGTCCACGCACAGTCCCGGAGCTCTTCTACATCATCGAAGGAGAGTTCCAATACAATATCTTGCTGGGCCGACCCTGGATCCGTGCCATGTCCTGTGTCCCCTCCACCCTGCACCGTTGTGTGAAATTTGAGCATGATGGACAAGTCCACACTATTCCCACTGACCCTTCACCCTTCAAAACATGCAACACCACCTACCGTCCAAATGATGTCCTCATTCCTATCAAGCCGTTAACCCCGGCACTGCCTCCATCTGCGGAAGCTTCGACCAGTTCGCAACAGGTAGTCACCCTTATGCCTCCCCTTCAAGCGACGACCACAGACCCCATGGAAGACGTCTTCCAAAGACTTTCATTGGGAGAGTATCGCTTGCTGGCTTTAGACATGTTCCAAACTCCACAAGAGTATGGATGCCTTCATCACAGCCCCAGCTACGACCATCGGATCGGGATGATCATACCTTATGGTCCCCCTCAGCTCTGCACCAACCTCATCTATGGGGGGCTTAATCAAGCTCCTATTGACGGTAATCCTCTTTCTTCACCTCAACCTTTCACATCAGACTTTTCATTTCTTAGCAACCCTGCCTTTGCACACACTTATCTTTACAGGTGTGCATGGAAGGGTTTTGGTTTCGGACGCTATGAGCAAGGCTCCCATCAGCCTATCCAATCGCTCAATGATGATGATGCCAAGAAACGATATGGTCTAGGATATCATGACCCTACTCAAGACCCTTTAGACCTTTGTCCTGAACCAATCCTTGACCAATCTCCTCCACACTCGCCTGTTTCGCCAGCTTCACCTATGGAGTCAGTGGTTTCCATTCCTCCTAGTTTTTTTTTCCATAAACACCATTCGCCTGGACCCCTTGACTTATCAGCTCAATGGGGTGTCCAATTCTCTCCCTCTCATTTTTCCCAGCATGATCGAAGATGAGTCGGCAACCATTCACACTGTTCACTGCGTTGACGATGATGCCATTCTTTCTTACATGGGCGCTGACGATTCTTTCATCCAGCGCTCCCTCCCTTCTGAGACCCAAGTTATGTTAAATGAATCAACCATTGACATCAACCTTCCTTCTTCTGATGTTCCTCATGTCTTAAAGATTGGCCAATCTTTAGACACTCAGGAGCAGCTTGACTATACCCAGTTCCTCTCCGACCATAGCAAGGCCTTTGCCTGGACTTACAGTGATATGCCTAGCATCGACCCCACCATCATTACCCATAACATTGTCACCAAACCAGAGGCTAAGCCTATTAGGCAAAAGCTTTGAAAGATGCATCCCCGCGTTACCCTCCTTGTTAAAGAGGAGCTTCAGCACCTTCTTTTTGTCTCCTTCATCCACCCCATCGATTATCCACAGTGGGTCTCTAACATCGTCCCAGTCACCAAGGCAACTGGGGGGATTTGGATCTGCACAGACTATCGTGACCTTAACCTACCCTGTCCTAAAGATGACTTTCCTCTTCCTAACATTGACCAGCTTGTTGATCTTACGGCTGGCCATGAGATGTTATCTCTTATGGACGGGTTTTCAGGATATAATCAGATCTTGATTGCTCTAGAAGATCAGCACAAGACTACTTTCATCACCCCATGGGGGACTTTCTGCTATCGAGTCATGCCTTTTGGCTTGAAAAATGTAGGCGCCACTTATCAGTGCGCCATGACCTACATTTTCCACGATCTCCTCCACAAAATCATGGAGGACTATGTGGATGACCTGTCGGCAAGTCCAAGCTTCACCGCAACCATCTAACCATTCTCAAAATCATCTTTTCTTGTCTTCTTCAATACAATGTTCTTCTTAACCCCAAGAAATGTGTCTTTGGGGTCCTCTCTGGCAAGCTTCTCGGCTTCATTGTTTCCTTCCGTGGCATCGAGATAGATCCCGCCAAGATTCGCGCTATCCTCGAAATGCCGCCTCCGACCAATCTCAAGCAGCTTCGCAGTCTACAAGGGAAGCTCCAGTCCATTCGTCGTTTCATCTCACAGCTCTTTGACTGCTGTCAACCTTTTCATCATCTCCTTAAAAAAGACGTCTCTTTTACATGGGATAAGGACTGTCAAGAGGCTTTTGAAGCCCTCAAAAGCTATCTGGTCTCTCCACCAGTCCTCATTCCACCTAAAGACGACCAACCTTTCTACCTTTATATCTCAGCCACCAACCATTCGTTAGGTGCCATGATCGCGCACCAGGACGAGCATCATCGTGAGCAAGCAGTCTATTATATCAGCCGAACACTGGTCGACTATGAAACTCGGTATACCCATATCAAAAAACTCTATTTGGCATTAGTCTTTGCTACTACTAAGCTTTGCCACTATCTTCTTAGTCACAAAACCTTTGTCATCACCCACACTGACCCTCTCAAGTATATGCACTCCAAGCCATATCAGAATCAACGTATGGCTCGGTGGCTCATGCTGCTTGCTGAGTTCGATCTCGAATTCATCCAGCAGAAATCTATCAAGGGGAAAACCATCGCTGATCAACTAGCAGATGCCCCTCTTCCTGACAATCAACCTTCGCAGTGTGAATTCCCTGATGAGTCTATCACTGCGCTTTCCTCCGATGACACCACCTATCAGATGACTATGTTCTTTGACGGTTCCAAATGTCAATTAGGTGGGGGTGCTGGGGTTATTCTCATCCCACTCGAAGGGGAGCCCATGCCTTTGTCTTTTAAACTCGACTTTGATTGTACCAATAATATGGCCGAATACGAGGCCTTAATTTTGGGACTCCAGACCGCCCTCTCTCTCAGCATCAAGTCCATCAACATCTTCGGTGACTCGCAGCTCATCGTCAATCAGGTCAACGGTTCATACCTCTATAAAAATGAAATTTTGCAAAGGTACAAAAATCATGTTGACATTCTCCTTGCATCTTTCGACCATTTCCTCCTGCAGACTGTTCCTCGATCCATGAATAAGTTTGCTGACACCATGGCTTCTCTTGCTTCACATATCCCATCTTCCTCCTCTACATCTAGACTTTTTGTCACGGTGCGTCATGTGCCGTTGCCTTCATATATCTCTCCTCACATTCATCATGTCAACACTATAGACCCAAGCCCACAAGATGCTTGGTATAAGCAACTTGTAGACTTCTTATCTTTCTCTGTCATTCCTCCCCACCTCTCTAGTAATGCACGATGAGCTTTTATCAAGCGTACCACTCGCTATACCATGCTAGGGGGTCTTCTCTATAAGCGAGGCTTCGACTGCCTCCTTCTTCACTGTCTCACCTCCACTGAAGCATCCCAAGCCATTCAGCAAGTCCATGACGGGATTTGTGGCAGACATTTTAGTGGGAATTCGGTTGCCAAGCGCATCCTTCGTTTGGGCTATTATTGGCCTACCCTTCATCAAGACTGTAGCAACTATGTTCGGCGTTGCATCAAGTGTCAGTAGCACTCTAACTTGCTTCATCTTCCTAGTCACACCTTACAAATCGCTCAGGATTTTTGGCCTTTTTCTCAATGGGGTTTAGATCTCATCGGTGAGATTAATCCTCATTCATATCTTCGTCATCAATCCATCATCACAGCCACTGAATATTTCACCAAGTGGGTGGAATCCATTCCTCTCATCTCCACAAAAGCCGACAAGATCATCGACTTCATCAACACCCATATCATCTGTCATTTCGGTGTCCCTCATAAAATCATCACTGATAACGACAAGTCCTTCAAAAACAAAACTATCCAAAAGCTATGCGACTCATTCGGCATCAAACTCAGTTTCTCTTCGCCTTACTACCCACAAGCAAATGGGCAGGCCGAGGCTTCCAACAAAATTCTCACCAAAATTCTCATGAAAGTGGTCAGTGACACAGGCAGGGATTGGCACATTCACATTCCCTTCACTTTGTGGGCTTACCGCACTAGCATCCGAACCTCTACGAGTGCTACCCCTTTTTCTCTCGTGTATGAAATAGAGGCTGTCTTACCTCTTGAAGTACAGATCCCATCTCTCCACATTTCTCTACATGATATCCTTTCCAACGATGACTTCCATCAAGATCGCTTAGCTCAACTTGAGTTACTTGACGAATGATGTCTTGCTGCCCTTAATCATCTCCATGTCTATCAACATCGCATCAAGCGCACCTATGACAAAAATCTGCGAGAACGAGATTTCAACATCAAAGACCTCGTCCTCAAAGAAAATCAACATGTGACCAATATGGAGCAAAGTAAATGAGGCAAGTTTGCTCCTAATTGGCTCGGACCTTTTATTATCACGCACAAGTATGGATCAGGGACTTATCGTCTGTCTTCTCTTGATGGACGCCCAGAACCTGAGCCTCTTAATGCGTTGCATCTACGACCATTCTACTGTTAGTCGAGTATTCATCCACTTGACACTTAACTTGAGCTCATCCCTTGAGCAATCCCCATCCTCTTAGTCCTCCTTCCTTTCAACCCTATTCCTCTTAACAATTCCTATAACCCCTTTATGACGTATGGATGCTTTGTCCTCATAAAAGGGAGCCCTTAACCTTCTATAATCTTGTCCACGACTCACATTTCTGTCAAAACAAATCAAGATGTCACAATATCCATGGTCACTATATCAATATCAAAATCAAAAAGCAGACTGCTCCCTCGAAGGATAGCTGTACTATCATTGCTGTAATTAATAGACTGCTCCCTCGAAGGACAGCTATTCAAAAGCCCTTTATATTAAACAAAAATCTAGACCACTCCCTTGAAGGATGGCTATGACTAATCTGGCAATAAACAACACTATTTTAGAAGCTTCCCGCATTGATTAGCTTCACAACATGACCACCAAGCAAATGACATCTCTCTGCAGGCTTCCCGCATTGATCAGTCTGCGCTAAAAAAAAAAAAAGTCATGGACTTGACTTATAGTTGTCTCAGGGTCTCCTATAAAAAGGGGCATCGTTATCTTTGCTCTTAAAATGGGTTACCCTCTTTCCTCCTCCTATCACCTGCTCAAGGGACTTCGAGCTCACTTTAATGTCTAAGTGATTCGATTACCGCTCCAACATCACTACGGTCAATGACGTCACGCATGAATGGGGCTCTTGGTTCTCATAACCCCTATCTATGTTATCTTTTTGGTCCTTGTCAATGAAAGAGCAATATGCTTTTCACTTCTTCTACACGTTGGTCACATTCACCTTCATCACTTGTCAATCGACTCAACTCAACTCTCTTTTTAGACCACTCCCATAGCCTATTCATCCTAGTTTCTATGAACACCAATACACATGGAAACTATCGACCCGCCACAATTTATGTTCAGCATAAACCAATACTTGCTGAAGCATAAATAAACCTCAATTCATTTTTAGCATACATCCATCATGAATATGGAATATTGCTAGGGATGAAAAACCCCTCAACCAATGTTGCAAAATACACCATTTAGAAAAGGCTGCAACATCTTTTTTTTTCCTCATCATTTCATCATAACCACGACCAATCTATCAACCATTTTAACCACCTGAATCTCTCTGATGGACAAACCTTATTTCCTTCTTTTAACCATAACCTTGTCCTTGACCATGACCCATTTTATCCCTTTGACCCTCCCTCCCTTCTAGGGAGAACTACATTGGCCTGAGGCCCTATCACCAGGGCTATGTAGGCAGCACTCAGTTGACATGGGGTCTTCTGAGGTTAGCTTAGCCACATCTTTTCGTCCATTCCTCCCCTCGACCACCAACCATTGGAGATCATGCCTATCTCCTCCGACCTCGACTACTTCCAAGACACTGTTGCCTTGGTTGTTTTTGCGTGTATGCTACCTCACGGCTGGTTAGCAGAATTGTGTGCAGACCTTTTTGGACCCTCACAAGTATAGGATCGCAAACCGGTTGATCCGCCCTACTTGTGACTTTTTCGTGTTTCTAGGAGCACTTCCTAAGCCCGAGATACCTGGAACATGACAACCATTTGGAGCTTCAGCTTAGATTAAGTGACCCGATCAGCAGACGACTAAATGCTGGGGCCCGGTTATTTCAATTTTAGCACTCCTTGACCCTTGACCTGCGACACTTTGACCTGACCATCTCGTGCAATGGTATGCATGCAATCACGACTTTTGCAGCGTTCACCTTCACCCCTTTTTCATCCACTCCTTGTCAAATCAGCACCCGATTCTCGGTTCCCTTCCCTTGACTCTTGCTTTGAGGGGGAATACCTCATCCATAATCGGGGCAACCTATCCGCTTCCTATTTTTGTCTTGCAGTTCATTCAAACAACCAACAAGACGAAATCAACCTTAGCTCACACCTGGGGCAATCACTCCTATTTTTGTCTTGCAGTTCGTCAGAACAACCAACAAGACAAAAAGGGGCAAATGTAGACACCGAAATCATGTCAACTCCCCTGGTCATCCCCCATTTTATTCTTCTTCTCCTATTTAACTCTTGTCGATCACTTGTTCCACCAACCTTGACCCTAGCAGCATGTAAAAATGAGCACAGAGCTAAATCTAGACTCTATCCCCATTGTGCATCTGCCGACGACGGTCTTTACCTGGCCGATGTCACCGACGTCGGTCACCTATCGGCCGACGTCGGCAATCCTACCGACGTCGGTCGCCTTACCGTTATCCGTTATCAGTTACCTTTCGGTTCCCGATCGGTTTCCCGAAACGGTTATCGAACCGTCTCTCAAAACCGTCCCCTGACCTTCATCAGAATCAACCCGATCAATCATTCAATCGATCTCCAATTTCTGACATCCACAGACTCTTGCAATCTCGCGATCAACTGACTCCAGCTTCCACCAACTCCAGCGTTCGCTTCAATCTGGCACTGCACAGATGCTTCAACAACTTCGACTATGGCTTTCATCACATCTTCAGGCAGGTAAGTATTTACTCTGTTTGTTTTATTTCTTTTTGATTATTCTTTGTTTATTATTTCTATCATCCCGAAGCTTCAAACCACAGACCCAAGCCCTGAGTCCCTTCTTTGCATCCCTGCCCATTACCCCAACCTATAACTCAGTCCAGACTCAGCTAAAACCCCCTGACTCTGTCCAAAACCCGACCTTACTTTACCCAGACCCTATCCTGACCTTATCCTGACTTTGTCTAAACCTTGTCCCGACCCTGTCAAGACCCTATCCCGACTCTCCCAGACCTTCTGCAACTCGCCCAGACTCTGTCCAGAACCTACCCTTACCGACGCCGGTCACTGCCCCGATCGACGACGGCACCTCGACCGACGTCGGCACTTTCCCAGACCGACGTCGGCACCACAGAGACCGACGCTGGCGACTGTGCTGAACAGTGCCACTTATCAGGTACGCATTTTATTTTCTGTCATTTATTTTTGTCATTTTCTCTTTCATTATCTACTTTCGTCAAATATTCTGCTTTTTATCAGTGGGTTGATATCCTTCTAGGGAGTCTTCGTACTTCCAGGATCGGGCGTTCGCCTGACAGCCCACCATATCTTTGACTAACATTTTTCTGTGTTTTAGTCTCTTTTCTTCGCAGGTGTCATTCCTCCATAGCCAAAGAGGAGAATCTTCCAACGTCTGATTTCGGTGCGCTCGACTTTATCAGGTACTTCTAGCCTTGACCATTTTCTTTTAGTTTCTTATTTCTTCTTTGAATGTAGAAAGCAATTTGGCATAGAAACAGATGTCATGTTGAATATTTGGTCTTAGACAATTAAAAACCTTGATGGCATAATATGCTCTAAAAATGGTTCATTAGAGTGAGACTCCTTAATAATGGGACAATGGTTAAGATACAACTCCTCAATGACTAGCTCATCAAGGGGAGGGTCTTAAAAAATAGGCATAGGAATAAAGGGTGACTCATCATAGGTTGACTTATCATAAATGGTTGGTTAAACAAAAACATCTCAGATTAGTTGGTCTTCTTGGTCTTGGTTTATAATTGGTTGTGAAACACTAGTTTTGAATAGAACTTTATTTCCTTATGATTGTCTTGTTTGAGGTATTAATTGGCTTAGTTACAATACTGGTTAGATTGATTAGGGTTCTAATTAGATTGGTTATGGATTTGATTGGATTGGTTGAGGTTTGGATTAGATTAGATGGGATTTTCTAAAGACAAGAATGATCAAAATTAGAAAAATAATGTCTAGTGGTTGGATAATGGTTGGGGACTATGGAAATTTATTTCTTGCACAAGCTAAGGGATGAGGCCTTGGAATAGAAATGGTAGGGAATCATGGATATTAATTTACTAAATAAGTTAAAGGATGAGGTTTTGAAATATAAATGGTAGGGTATTGTGGAGCTTGATTGATCACACAAGCCAATGGACAAGGTCCTAGAATAGAAATGGTAGGGCATTGTGAAGCTTGATTTCATATACAAGACAAAGGATGAGGTCTTGGAATAGAAATGGTAGGGTATCATGGAATTTTTAGATATCTAGATAAGACCATAGATAGGGGCCAGATTTAATCAATTCTAATCGATAGCTAGACTAATATAGGAATGGTCTAAGGTTGTGGGTTGCCTATATCTAGACTAGACCTCTAGGATATTTTATGAGGCTAACTCCTCATATTTTATAATTTAGACCTTTGATTTTATATATATTCTAAACTATGGTGATTCAGCTAGAATTTATTAGACCCACTCATAAGTTTGTATTTGTTAACACACTAATGAACTATGAAAGACATTAATGTAATGCTTATTATGTTTGTGTGCAATAGTATTTTGTATTGAGGTCTATTCGATACACTCAGACTTGGAAGTAATGAAAACAAGGTCAGGTTAAATACACTTAAATTTGATTGTCTACTATATCTTTGAGAGATCAATATAGAGACACATTATATGACCTACAAGTAGATTTTCTTATGCTTAGGTTGAGTTTACACATGCAAGAATAAGATAACATTCATAGTTTCATATTATATAAACATACAACATTAAATATAGATTAGAAAATGATCTCAAAAATACTTTATTCACTACTCTAAGAGGTGTCAAATATAATTTTGGTAGAGTCTATCTATACTAGCCTGAGGGATATAAAATAATAACTTGAAGGATATATTTATAATTGAAGGGAAGTAAGAGAGAGGGAGGGTTTGGTGCTCAAAAGTGGATCAAACTAGTTTAAACCCATTTAAAAAGTTGTTATAACTACCATCATAGATCAAACTCATTCAAACCTTTCTTAATTGATCCAAGTCACTCTAATACATTGGATAATTACAATATATCCATTGTGATTCTCCATGGCAGTTGTAATAATAGGATCAAGTCATTTTCATTTTTTCTTGATGTGAAACTACTCATGATTGGTCTACTGATACATGATAAAGTGGGAGAAGGGTCATTTTCATGTAGCTAGCCTTGGTGATGAAGTAGTTAAAGACTATGTGTCTACCTTTGTAGGTCCTTAATGACACCACTCAATCCCAAAATATCTTATCTTGGCCCAATCTAGATTGTGCTCAATCTCATATTGATCATGATTGCTTTCCTTGGTCAAAAATTTACCTTTTTGACATCTGTCTAAGTCATTTGGCCACTCCTTTGTTATGATTGGTCATTGAAAACTAACTTAGATCATTGAATATTTGACCCTTACTCATACCATCAAATTTTATTGAGGTGAATAAAGATGATACATTAATCCTCTACCTGGACTCACGTGCTTATGTGACTCATTCATCACACCTTTCCTCTTGAGATTTATCGACTCTTTGATCTACTTACATGTTGTTGATCTAGAAGTTGTGATTGAATGTACATCATTGATCTAATTTGGGACAATTATCATGTCTTTACCTACTTTTCATTAGATCTATATACTTGATAAAATATCAATTATTGAACTATTAGGGCCCACCATTTAAAATCCAATGACTAATTCATGATCCCAAAGTTGATGTCCTTACTCCCATCAAATGATATTCATGTGACCATCATTGATGGTCACATGACTATCATATTTAATCTCCATAATTATTTTCTTGATCTGTCTTAAAATTTGACATCCCACCAATCATCATTTATCATCCTATAGAATGAAAATGATGTCTTACAGATAGTCAAATTTAAACACAGATTTTTTCCCAAGCTCTATTTTCACATTCACATGAATGTCTTTAGATTTTAAAATCTAAACATCTATTTGTAGAGGATTAAAATTGATGTCTACACAACCATCCTAGATCACAAACTATATGAGCTATTTCTTTTAGACCTTTTAAAAAATAATTCCTTCAAGTTTTGTGTGGAACACTTTTCCTGAAAGAATTTATTTGCCTTATACTTGCCTTAATCAATTATTACAAAAAAAAATATTTGAAATAATTCATGTCTTCAACCTTTTCCATTTGAAAAGTTATCTTTAAAATTTTGATCTGGTCCTCTGCACTATACAAATATCCTTTAAATAAAATGTAGAGGACACTTGCCCAAGATACTGACCCTTCAAGCTTTCTACACTTGACCCTTTCATGAAGAAAAATTGCCTTTCAAAAAAGTGTTTTGGCATTTTCTCAAGAAAATGTCCCTTTGGGAGAAGTGTTTGGGACACTTTTCCTAAAATTTACCCTTCAATATTTTTTCAAAGCTCCAACTTCTCAAAAAAATACCCTTTAGAACTTTTCCTTGGTCATTTTCTTGAAAGAAAAGTCACTTCATAAGAATTGCACAAAACCTTTTAGTGAAGAATATCACCCTTCTTAAATATTTTAATGAACCACTTTCCTATATAAGTGCCCTTTATAACCTTTACTTGGACCATTTTCCAAAGAAATTTGCCCTTCAGTGAAACTATTTGGGGTACTTTATTGAAAAAGATATCCTTCGGGGAAATTGTAAAGAACCACTTTCTCAAAGATATACACTTTGGGAAAAGTGTTGAAGAATTCAAATGTAACCTTAAAAACTTTTGAAAATGACCCTCTTAAATATTATTACCCTTTGAGGAAATTTTTTTGGATAAAATGTTTGAAACAATTCTAGACACTTGAAAAATAAGTCTAAAACACAACTCTTGAAATAATTCCAACACTTAGCTAAATAAAGTGGGACAAAACTCTCAAAATAATAAATCCTTGTAAATTTTTTGTTGGATTTATGTGTATAACTTCCTTTTAAGGAAAAATAGGTGCTATACTTAGACAAAATTTGGAAAAATGTAAACTTAGGCCTCTTATGAATCTATTCCTATAATTGATCTGTACCATGAAAACCTACCTAAATCCCTTTACTTGCAATGTTGAGCCTACTCATAGCCACTTGATCCATTAATAAATTGGGACCCTAATTTTTTTCATTTAAACTAGGAAAAATCTTGGTATGTGGGCCAAAATGGCCAACAATTCTGGTGACTCAACTAGATTGACCAACCTACTACTCATGAAACCCATGCCTTGATCAAGCTTGCTCAGATGAAAAACTAATTACAAAAAGACTCTACTTAACTTTTGGAAACATTATTTGGAGTAATGGGGAGGGAAAACAAAAATAAATTAACAAAATACAAATAAACAACATAAACTAAAAATGGAAAAAATAAATAGTAGTGTGCAAAAGTACTTAGAGGAAAAGAATAGACCTATCTGTTAAAGTACAAAGGGAAAGATATTATACTAGTATAAAAAATGGAGATACCTCCCATTGATGTGGATAATAAGTCCTTCTAAATTAAATTTAGAAAGCTCAAATTCATTTATCTCTTTGCATCCTATTATGACATAGGGTCCACTCCAAAGGCTATCAAACTTAGAGTGTTTTCCTAGTTTTGCATGGTCCTCATCCCACTTAAGGACTATGTCACCTTACTATAATGTCATTGATGAAGCTCTTTTATCAAATTTCATCTTGACCTGATATTGGTTAGACCACATATTACACATGTAAATATCCTTTATTTCCTCTAACTCTCTTAGTTCATTCATGCTGACCTCCATTGTATCACTTTCTTGAAGATCTAGCTCATGTGCAAGCTCCAAATACAAAATCTCTAATAAAATTGGTAGCCTTTATTCTCTTCCATAAACTAAGAGATAAGGTGAGTAAATACTTCTTGTGGGTGACTCTATTAGCCCATAAGGTGGTCTTTAGCTTTGTGTGCCAAGATCTCTGATTATCTTTCATTATTCTTTAATGATCTGAATCATATTCTTATTATTAGACTTAGCTAGTCCATTTAATTGTAGATAATAATTAGATGAAGATTTCATATATGTAACATTCTCAAGAGCCAACTCACATACCTTTGTGATGATAAATTCCAAAGCATTTTCTAATATTATGGTGGATGGTGATCTAAAATGGGTGACTAGGCTCTTATATAACTTAGGTACAGAGTTATTATTTTATTCCGTCAATGGAACTACTTCCACCCACTTGTGACCAAATCTAGATGGAGGATTAATCATGTCAATGAAGTCTAACTCCATTCCATGAAATTCTACTCAAATTGAATAGGATTTAGTGGCATAGTAACTAGCTTTTGTTTCACTATAAACATGGAACATTTTGAACACTTCCTCACCCATGCATGTGTATCTATATATAAATTAGGCCAAAATTAAATAGCTTTTATGATTTTTGTAGCTATGGTCCTAACTACAAAATGGCCTCCTTGAGTACTATCATGAAATTACTTGATAAGCTTATCAAATTGGTTAGTTTTAACACATCTTAAGAGCATACCTCTAACATCTTTTTTGAACAACACTCCATCAATCAAAATGTATAAAATTGATTGCAAAACGAAGTGTGTTTTTTATGATGCATTTAAACCCATTACACACTCTCTTGTATGGAGAATTCTAGCAATATCCCATGTCCAACTAGATGGAAGAGTGTCTTCATCATCCTATTGAGTGTCTTGGATTACCAAGATTGTCTCTTTTTCTTCTCTCATATATTCAGTAATATGTTCACATAATCCCTTTCCTCAGACTAGCTTGGTGATCTTGACCTCAATGTCATACTCTATACACTTGGTGACCCATCCATCTCTCTTTTAGTTTAAGTCTCTATTGAGGATAAAATCCTTCACACTTGGATGAGCCACCATTAGTATGATCTTATGGTTTGAGAATATATTCCTAAATTTATTCAAACTTTTTAAAACAACAAGCACATGTTTTTCAAAAAATCTATATATTTCTTCATAACCTTCTAAATCTTGACTAAAGAAAGCAATGGGTTACTCTAAAACTTGATCATTCTACTACATGAACATGGTTAATTTTGCATCTAATGTGGAAAAGGCATACATATAGAAATCCTTATTGAAATCTAGATTTAGAAGAGTGGGGGAATGAGATATGGCCTCATTTATGGCCTAAAATCTCCTCTTACCCTCTCTTATCCATGTGAAATCTTTTCCTTTTCTCAACATATGAGCGAGAGGCTTGACCATCTCTACAAAGACTGAAATGAACCTCCCAATGAAGTTGATTTTTCCCAAGAAACTCTGTAACCATTTCTTGTGTTTGGGTAGTGATAGAGAAAGGATTTATTTTATCCTTTCTAGATCAATGGAAAGACCAGCTTTAGACACCACATGCTAAAGAATTCTTCCTTCATGTACTGAAAAATTACATTTTTTTGGATTCAAAGAAACTCCAAATTGTCTACATCTATCAAAAATAGATTTCAAATGTGTCAAATGATCATTAGGATTCTTTGAGAAAACTAATATATAATCAAGGTAAAATAAAACCATATCATTCAAAATACCATGAAAAAAAACATCCATTGCTCTTTGGAATGTGGATCTAGTATTAGAGAGTTCAAAAGGCATTTTACAATATGTATATGTGACCCATTTTGTCTTGAAGTTAGTTTTATTCCTATCTTCCTCTTCCTCCTCCTCTTTCAACATGATATGATTATAGATAGAATATCCATCAAGTAATGATAACCTCTGAGAACCTACCACCTTTTACAAAATTTGATCCATAGAGGCAAGTGGGCAATGATCCTTTAGGGACACCTTATTGAGACCCCTAAAGTCAACACATAAATGAATCTCTCAATTATTTTTCCTTACTAACACACAAGTTTCCACCCAAGAGGAATGCTTAATTGGAATAGTATCCTTGATTCAATCAATTTATATAATTCTCTTCTCATGAGATCCTCCACTCTTGGGTTGACAAGCCTCTATTTTGGCCTAACTTGCTTGGCATTGCTTTCTAATTCAATGGTGTGTTGTGAAAGTTTGGGGTTGAATCATTTCAAGTCTTTGTACTCCCAAGAAAATATATCAAAAAATTCTTAGCACAATGCAACAAATGCATCTCTTTCCTCTATTGTATTGACCTTTTCGAGCTTTAACAACTTTCCCTTAAAGATTTCTATCTTTTCATAGTGTTCCTCCTTAGTTGAGATGCATGCTTTCCCTTTATTTACTTGGTAATATTCATGAAATATTATTTATAATGTCACAAGAGCTTTGGTAAGCTTATTATATCTCATTTATACTTTGATCATCATATTGATTTTGGAACTTATCCTAAGTCTTATGGCAGAATTTTGCCTCTTACATTAGAAAACATATGATTTGATCATCAGTGTCAAGACTTTAAAACTCACCTCATTATCAAGTATATATGGTATGTATATAATGTTGAATTTATCTTGGCCTTGGCTACCTTTGACTCCTTTTTCTATCTCATATTGTGCACCAATAGTAGTAAGCTTATCTACATGCTAGTTTGCTTCTCTCATTATGGACTGGATGTCAAATGCTAAGAAATCCACCATGTGGTCCCATACCCAGTGCTTATATGTTTTGAAAAAAATTTAACTAAATTCAAATTGAGGTCAACCCCTAATATTTTAAACTTTTAGATGAATTTTCATATGTCATATGGGGTCATATATTATCCTACATGTCTCATTTGTCATTCCCCTAGTCCTTGTTGAAGCTCATTCTCTTGATACTAGCCCAATCAACAAAAGTCAACATTGGTAAAATTATTCAAAGGATCAATTTATTTTAAAAATTTCTTAAAATGGTCTTTGATAGGTTTCAATGTGTTTACAAGTCATAAATTAACCACTTGTTAGTTTTCAGGTGTTAAAAAGGTCATTTGGCCACCTATTAGCTTGATTAAATGAATTTTAATGAATTTAAAATTAAAATATTTTCCACTAAGGTGGATAATGATGTGGATAAGGTCAAATTATTTCAGAATAATGTCAAGTGGTAGTTAAAAATCTATTATGATTAAGAAATGGTAATTTTTCCTTAAAACTAGGCACCTTTGGACACTTATGTGAACTTCTCAAGTCCACCATCAATTTAAAACATGTTATATTTAATATTCACATCCACATAGGTCATTTAAAATTTTTTATTACAATTATAATTCAATACAATTCATCTACAACTTCTTTTCCTCCATTTTCCATTGGTAAGCCAAGGAAGGGTAGATTCAAGCACTCACTATGGAAGCTACAGGTGGAATTGGAAAGAGTGATTTTGTGGGTATATTTTAATCTAAGTGTAATTAATTTTCATAACAATAAGTTTAAATTTTGTGCCTCCTCCTTTATGAATAATTTTTTACACTCCAATCAATTTTTCATGTCTATTCAATCATGAGGGGTCTCTTTTTGAATTTGTTTCAAATTTTATTGATTTGAATTGATGGAATGGTTTATTTTAGGTGATTAAACATGTTTTAAATACATTATTATGCTTATTTTTTATTTAAAACTTCCAAATCGATCTCTTTCAAGGCCTTTAAGGGATAATTCCAAATTGTGCTTGTTTCTTAAGTTTGTAGTCATGGGTACAGAACCTAAGGCTTTTCAATGTGGAAGGAAACTCCTAAAGATGTCCAATTTGATTTATTTCATGTTTTAAATATATTTCATTTAATGTTATTGTGAAAATATCATTCAACTTATTCAAGCTAATTTTTCCAATTTTCCTTATTCACTGCCTTCATTAGTAAAGTGTGCTCACAGTCACATTCTAGAGAAGGTCAAGAGGATGTACAAAGGTATAAATGATGGGACACATGTTAAATTTCATGTTTGAAGATCCAATATTCCTAAAGAACCATGGTTTTCATGCCATGATATTTGGAATTCTATGCAAAGAGGAATTTTCACTTAAAACATTGAGTTGACTATATTTGGTCTTACAGTCCGTAAATGGACCAAACAGAGATCCTTGAGGTATTTTGAGATAAAATATGCCATTAAAAAATAAATATTAAATGTTCTTGGTTGTTTTACCTAGTAACCCTATCTAAAAAAAATAGTCATGCCAAATTTTAAAGCCAAAGGAGGAATAAAAGTGGAGTTTGAACAAACTTAAAAGTTACTAAAAATCACTAAATTGTGATAGTGAACTCTACAAGATTTGATGAAAAAGAGGACATTACACTTCAAAATGAAGGTTATAACTATAAAACTAAGTTTGATAAATCTAAAATAGTTCAAATGGTAATCATGAGCCAAGATAACAATCCCAAGGTGAAATTTGATGTTTTGAAACCTCTCATGCAAAGCCCTTATTTGTATAGGTCTTGGAACACTCACTTACAGTCATGGTTGCAAAAAGTGAGGCAAAATTTTATGTTTTTGGCCTTAGTTTATCTTCTAAGGAAAATAAGATTATTTGTGACCCCAAAACCTTCATGGGAGGTTAGATCATACCCAAACTAGTCTCAAATCCCTCAAGAGAACCTACAGCTCCTAAATCCATGAAAACACAACCAGTCAAAAGGGTATGTTGGAATTAAGGTCAAAGTGGTTTAAATTGTAATATAAGGGATTGTGTGGATGAAATTTTTCCAATACAAATTAATGTTGACTATTGTCTCCAAATCTTTCACCTTAGAAGGGGGTGTTTAGTCCTCTTCTAGATTTGGGAAATGTTGGATCATTTCCAGGCATATGGGTATGCCTATAGGGGAAATTAACCTCTAGATTTAAAGGGATATCTCCACATATGTATTATACAAGGTAATCTCTATTTACACTAGTTTATTAAAAGGAAAAGTGTTATAATTTTCATGAAATAAACCTATTCTAAGAATGGTGATGCACCAAAGATTATCCTCCACATGAATGCCATAATCTAGTGCATGATACAACAAAATAAATAGACAGTTCTCAAGCTTTAAATAATACAACACAATGTCCAAATAAATGTGAGATGAATGCAATGATGTAAGGTAGATTAATTCAAAGACACCACGTATATTTCAATAATAGTTATACACATGCATAGATTCCATACACTTAGATGCACTCTATATGATTATTATAACAAAAATCTTACTTAAAATTTGAAGAACAAAGGACAAAAGGATGAAACCATCACTTGTTGTCACTGTGTGTCTCTTACACACTCAAACATTTGTTTATAACTTTAAATGAATAGAGCTATGCTTAATTTCTTAAATGTAGGGAAATGACAGCAATTCAATAGGGCTTCACCATACACTGTGTGGATGATTTTAACTTATCCCAAGGGTGGTATATATAGCACAAGAGACATGAGAGAGGAAGAGACCTTTGAGCACCAAATAGAGGAATCAATATGTAAGGATTCATTATCTTTAACCACAACCATATTTACCAATGATGGTCTTTTTAGCCACATGATTGATCCATGTCATCTCAAGTGGCTACACTCTTGGCTTATATTTTTGAATATACTTTTACAGTTGCTCAGCAGAATCGAGATACTTTGGGGAAGGCATCAATTGGTTATGATAAAGGAATACCCATATGAATTTTTTTCCTAATGCTTAATAGCCTCCCATCAACTTGTTGAGGTCTCCAAAGGAATAAGACATGAGTCACTCTCATTTTGTTAGCCTTAGAGAGGCCTTACTAGGAATTTATGTGCACAATGATTGATCTCTCCATTGGATATCTAGAATGACCTAGATCATGACTCGAGAAATAATGGGATGGCCCTTTGGTATGATTTTTTAGATGGATAATATGAGCCCTTAGATGTTTGGGATTTGACAATAGACCATTACTCTACCAAGAATCCTTGTGTTTGAATGCCAATGGCTATTTCTCCATCATAAAATTGATGTCCATATAGCCATCGCTCACTAGGACAATTCCTTTAGGTCCCTTATTGCTTCAAGTTTTTGCTTGGCACTCATCCTAAAAAAAATTCATGTAGACACCTTCTTTGAAGGAAATGGTCTTTTGGCTCTCTCTTGGCTCTTCCATATCCTTTTGGGCCCTTTCCCAAGTGTCCCTTTAGAAACCTTCCAAAAGACACTTTTATCAAGAATAACCCTTTGGCATTTTGAAACTATCCCTATTGACTCTTTTGAAACAATCCTTCTATGGACTTTTTAGGTGTCTATACCCTTTGAACCTTTCCCAAGTGTCCCTTCGGAAATATGAACTATCCCTTTTGCATAAGAAATGGTCCTTCAGGATTGGAAAGTGTCCCTTTAGAAAAGTTCTAAAGGACACTTTGAAGGGAAAGTGTCCCTTCAAAAAAGTTCTAAAGGACACTTTTAAGAGAGAGAGACCCTTTAGAAAACTCAAAGGTACCCTTCAAAAATATTGTTTCACACAAAAAGTCCAAAATAATTCCTTTGAAAAAGTTGCAAAGGACAATCTTTCAGGAAAAGACAAAGGAAGAATTCTTTTAGAGTTTTTGTCTGAGACAAAATTTTGAGATAAAAAGGCTGAAAAAAATCCTTCAGGGAAGATAAGGAGAAAATTCTTTTAGAATTTTACTCTGAGACAAAAAACTTGAAAGAATTTAAACTTTGGGGAAAAGACCAAAAAGACACTTTGAAAAGGCCAAACAAAAACTCCGAAGAAAAGAAAAGAAAACAACTAATTTTTTACGAGTTAAAATATACAAGTGAACGTTGAACTTAGGCAAAGGAGGTTGTAAAATAAGTTATGAAATTTGGCTAACATTCTTGGTGATTTTAAGGGGAGGCATGCTTGCTATGACAAAGACCAGCCATCTAAATCCTTCCATTCAGCATGGAATCATGTATAAGGCACTCAAAAGAACTTAAACAATATTCTTGGATAAAAACACACAAGATGGATGATCAAATTCATAAAGGCAAAGACACATGCCAAATAAGAGGAAGGAAAAACACTTGTGCAACAAAGCACTTAGGAAACACAAAAACCAACCAAAAGGAAACACACATCTAAACTAGTATTTAAAAAAAGACAAGCAAGGACTAATAGCATAATTTCAAGTGTATCTCATTCATAGGGATAGGCAAATCTTTTCCATTCATCTTGGATTTTTTTCTTGCACTTGTTGATGATGTAAGGGCCACTCCACAAAGTGTCAAACTTTATATGTCTATCTAGCTTTTCTCTATCTTCATCCCATTTCAAGACCAAGTCACCCTCTTTGAACACTCTTGCACATGTCCTTTTATCAAAGGACTTATTCATGAGTACTTGATGGTGGTCCATAGCCTTGTGTACATCATCCCTTGCCTCTTGTAGATGCATTAGTTCTATCAACCTGACTTTGATTAGAGTGTTTTCAAGTAATTCCAGTTGTTGTGTAAGTTTTAGGGTAGGGAGTTCTTGGGATATGGACAACCTAACTTCTCTCCCATAAACCAGTACAAAGGGAGAGTTACCAATTGATTTATTAGTAGTAATCTTATCTGCCCATAAAACTATTTTCAATTTATTGTGTCAATCTCTTTGATTGTTCTCCAATGTTCTCTTAATGATCTTGATGAGGTTTTTATTGGTAGACTTAGCCAATCTATTACCTTGAGGGTAATAATTGGATGAGGTACTCAAGTGAACTCCATTCCTACTTACCTAATCAAAAGTTTTGGAACTTATGAAATTAAGTGCATTATCAAAAATGATGACATGAGGAGCTCAAAACCTTGTTATAATACTCTCATAAAACTCCAAGATAACATTTTCATTTGCCTCCTTAAATACAACAACTTCTACCCACCTTTTGAAGTAGTCAGTAGTATTCAATATCCATTTATGTCTAGGGGGTTGATCATACCAATAAAATCAAGACCCCATTGCATGAAAGGCTAGTCCACTTGGATAGGATTCAATGAAAGGGATGCAAGTTTCTATTTCCCTACAAAGAAGGCACATTAAAGACACACCTTAGCCCAATGATAATAGTCCATAAAAAGACTAGGCCAATAGTAAACAGCCCTCATTATATTTTCAGTTGTATTTCTAGGATAGAAATGACCTCTATTTGTACCATTGTGAAAACTTTCTAGTAGCATGTCAAATTGACCACTGTCAACACACCTCAATAGCACACTATTTGTGCCTATATAAAAAGAACATTATCAATAAGGAAATAAGGAATGGTCTAAAATATGAAATATCTCTTTTGATAGTTACTCAAATCATTGGGACACTCACCATTTTAAAGAAAACTGATGATGTCTTGTGTCCAGATCCAAACTAGTATGTGATCAACTGGTTAGGGTGAACTCGGTTGATTAAGACCTCTTATTTTGGCTCTTGTAGATTTGAAGCTAAATTCCCACATAATCTTTGTCTTCTTACCAAGTTTGTCACCTTGATGTTCATGTCATACTCCATCACCTTTTTGATCTAGCCATCTCTCTTTTCATCAAGGTCCTTGCTTAGGAGAAACTCTTTAGTGCTAGGATGAGAAACCATGACATGTATCTTATTGTTTGAGACCATTGCCTAAATTATTTCAATACCATTATCACTATTAAATCATGCTTCTTAAAAAATGTATATCTAACCTTATAATCCTCTAATCCTTGCCTAAAGAATGTAATTGGTTGCTCTATCTCTTCATCATTATTTTGTATAAGTATGGCTGAGATTGTATCAAGGTTGGAAAAGGTATAAAGTATGAAATCCTTGGAAAAGTTGCATTTAAGAGAGTAGGGGATTTTCTAATTTCTTGTTTGATTGTCTCAATTGGTTCTTTTTTAGCATGGCTATGATAATCTTTAACATAGCCACAAATTTTAGGATAAACCTTCTAACAAAGTTTATTTTCCCCAAGAAGCTTTGAGGTCCCTTTTTGTGTTGAGGCAAGGACAAGCCTAGGATACCCTCAATCCTTTTGGGGTCAATAGACAAGTCTCCTTCTGAAATAATGTGCCCCAAAAGTTTACCTTTATGAATAACAAAGATGATTTTTTTTGGATTAAGGGATATGCCATACTCCCTACATTTATCAAACACCTACCTTATATGTTTCATATGATCAAAAGCATCTTTTGAAAAAATAACTACATCATCTAGGTATATAAGTAGAAACTTATTTATCAAACCTTTAAAATCCATGTCCATTGCTCTTTGAAAAGTGGCTCTAACATTGGACAGACCAAAATGCATCTTATTATAGGAAAAGGTTCCCCACTTTTTAGTGAAGTCTATCTTGAACTGATCTTCCTCATTTACTAATATTTGGTTGTATCCTGAATAATAGTCAAAAAAAGAGAGGTGTTGGGAACCTGAAACAACTTGTAAAATTTACTCTATAGAGGGTAGTGGATAATGATCTTTTAGAGATACTCTATTAATGTCTCAAAAAACCACACATAACTTGATTTCTCCATTATTATTTCAAATGGGCATAAGATTGGCCACCCAAGTTGAATGTTTGATAGGAAAGATGATCCTAGACTCAATCAACTTGGTTAGCTCTTTCTTCCTGAGTATTTTATCTTTGGATTGATAGGCCATTTATTTTAATTGATTGTTTTAGCTTCAAGTTCTATCTCGATGGTATGATGAGCTAGACTTGGATCAAATTATTTCAAGTATTTATGCTCCCAAGCAAATATGTCATGAAACTCTTTGCACAATTCAATAAAAGCCTACCTCTTAAGTTGAGATCATAACTTGCCATTTTTCAAAAGTTTGTCCTTGAAAATTAGGACTCTCTCATATTTCTCTTCCTTTGTTGGCATGCTCACTCTTTATTTCTTCTTATAATCATCCTAATTTAAAATAGTTTCTAAGGTAATCAACCCCTTAGGTATATTTTTTGGTCTTAGATGAATGATTTGCTCTTCATATTGATCATGTAGTCTCTTTTGGTTTCTTGAGTAGAAACCTGCCTCATTTTGTAGGAAGTGTGCAATGTGTTCATCACTTTCAAACACCTACCATGACACTTCATTATCTATAATAGAGGGTCTCATAATGATCTTGATATGACATTTATCTTTCTCTTGTCCCACATTAGTAGTTGTATGAAATTGTACCCCTATGGTAGCCAATCTATTATCATGTTTATTAGAATCCCTTGGTATGGGTTATATGTTGAAGGCATCAAAGTATTCAAGTAGGTCCCATACCCTATGATTGTAAGATTTAATCAAGGGATTATTTGTTGTATCCTAATTTCATACTTGGTGGATGACTAGCTCACTACCTCCATAAACCTTTAAACTCTTGATTCCTATCTTCTTTTCCCATTGGAGACCATGAACTAGGCCTTCATATTCTGCCATATTATAGGTATAGCTGAAGTGGAATCTATATGATGATTAGTATTGATTCTTTGATGGAAAAACTAACATAACTCCAGCTCTTTCACTTACTTTACTTCTTGAGCCATCAAAGAACATTTCATACTTCTCATTGAGTTCATGGTCTTCATTAGTGAGTGAAGGGATTGAAACATATCTTTTGTGTATACAATAAACTCCCAAATCAGTTTATTCTATGAAAATATATGGATCTATTCCATGTGTTTCAATTCTATACTTATCAAGGAAAAAATCAAAAATACCTTCAAGGGGGAACAATGCTTCACCATCCATGACATCTTCTTCTTCTTTACTAATTAGACAATTATGATTTGAGTTTGTCTCCATGTATGGCTCAATATGAAACCTTGCTAAGGGTTGAGTCCTTATAGTCACCTTGGTTCCATATCTTATTTTAAAATCTAGAAAAGACTAATCAGTAGAAAGGTACCCTCCTATCTTAGTTGTGAAGTCCCTTGACAAGCAAATAGCAAAATGAGCTGGAAGGTCTACCACCACAACATCTTCTAAAATGGGGAAACTTAACCAATCATGTAGGAAGAATTTTATACCTTTGACCAATCCTAATATCTTGGTTGGAGTCCCATAAAGCTTTAACACACATTTACTATATGCTTCATACTTTAATCCCAATTTATCAGCCACTACCTTAGTCATGACAGTGTACTAGCATCATTATCTACAATACAGTTATGAACCAACTTGTCTCCCATAATGAGTGTGAGGTAGAAGGGTGGAGGTTTTTCATATTTGGTGGAGGGGTATAAGACATGACTTGGAGAATTGGTAAGTTCGACACTATTATGCTTTTAAGTTTAAGGGGCTCCATGAATGTTTACAAGCTATTCTTGTAACAACTCCTCTTGACTAGGCATATGCAAGACCTCCCAAAGAGATATGATTATCTTGGCATTCTTCAAAGAATAAAAAACGTTTATAAGGGAAACATTCACCATTTATTTCATTATTGAAGGTAGTGGGGGAGTCTAAACCTACTTTACTATAGATTTGATAATCCTACTTGCATTTTGATTTTGCTAAGGGGTATGACTTGTATCAAGAACTACATTAGGAGTCACACCTTGTGGATTTATAGAGGCATCACTTAGAGTTACGTGTGCTTATTGATTTTATCCCAATGCTCTCTTCTTATCTCTTTTGTTGGCTACACTTGACATGATTTGATTTAACACATCATCATCTCTTGCTTGGAAGTTCATCATACCTACACTTTGGCTGCTACCTTCTCCATGAATATTCCTTTGCATGGGATTTACCTCTTCTGATGTCATGTAAGAAGTATATTCTTCTTGTGCCACCAAATCTTGGTTGTGTTCTTCACCATTATGCATAAACTGACCCTGAGGTTGTCCCCATTGGTCCAAATGATCTTCTCCTTGGACTAGATTAGCATGTACTAGAACAAAAACCTTCATGGAAGGAATGGGATTAGGATTATGGGCATTGGGCTACCTATTAAAACCTTGTTTACCCTATCATCTTCCTTGTTAATTGTATTGGGGTAGAACTCTATAGGCTTGTTGAGGATAGTATTGATGGTTAGGTGGAGCACTTGTTTAGAACTGATCTTAATTGAGATGAACTTGTAATGACTAGGTTTATTCATCTTTGTCCATAGCATTATCCACCTTATTAGGAAAGGCTATTAGTTTGACATTAGAATTAGGAAATTATTCTACGCTTGGAGTTTTAATCAAGCTATGAGATAGCAAATAAATAGAAACTCTTGGAGGTAGTTTTATAACCTGTATTAAGCTATTCTCAGCTTCAATATCTATCTCATATGCATCTAGTAGAGTGAATTCTACCATTGAATATAACATCACCACCAAATTTGTAACAATACCCTTGAGATAAGAGGGGAACACAAATCTAGGAGGAGGTCTCATGACAAGAGGCAACCTATTCTAAGTCCTTTGAAAGCTTTCATTAAAATCTCCCATGGATTCATTAGGGCCTCTCTTTATCATGTTTAGCTAATGGATCAATGAAGTGTGGTCACTTTTATTCTCAAATATAGTCACCAATCATTCCCCAAATCCAACCCAGCTTGTAATTCAACCACCTCATAAAGTCTTGTACTATTTAAGTGCTTTGCCTTTTAGAGATATAACAAGCAATCAAATGGCTTTGTTGGCTTAGGTGACATTATGGAAGTTATAGAAATTTGAAATGTCCTTAATATGCTTAAATGGGGTAATAGGACCCTCTCCATTGAAATCAAGGAGACTCTTGGTATCATTGGGAAGAATAGGGTTGTATGCAAGAAGATCAATTAGATTTTGGGTGTTAAAGGTAGGTAAAGGTTGTTACCTCTCCATTTCTCTTCTTTCCTCTTGATCTCCTTATTTTTGAACTTCTTTAACTTCTTATTCTTCTTCTTCTTCTCCAAAAACTCCTTGCAAAGGATCTCTAAGCACTGGGAATGGTTCAAGGCATTGATATTTAAGAAGAGCTTAAGCTAGAGGGGCTTGATCAGAAGTCCTAGATGACCTAGTAAGGACCATGAAGTATAATGTGGGAGACTTGATCTACAGCCATAGATTCTATCCTTTTGGAGTCACTAAATACTATATTAAGGATATTTTTACAACCCTAAACTTGTTAAGACCAACATTTACCTTGACACGTTAATAATTGGTCTCACCAGGCATGCTAGAATTATTGTCTCCAAATATTTCACCCTAGAAGGGGGTGTTCAGTCCTCTTCTAGATTTGGGTAATGTTGGATCATTTCCTAGCATGTGGGTGTGCCTATAGGGGAAATGAACCTCTAGATTTAAAGTGCTAGCTCCCTGTATGTATTCTACAAGACAATATTTATTTAAACTAGTTGATTGAAAGGAAAAGAGTTATACTTTGCATGAAATAAACTTATTCTAAGAATGGTGATGCACTAAATATTGTCCTCCACATGAATGTCATAACCTAGTGTATGATACAGTAAAATACACAGACCATTCTCAAGCTTTAAATAATCTAACACAATGTTTAGATAGAGGTGAAATGAATTAAAGGATGCAAGGTATATGAGCTAAAAGATGCCATGTATATTTTAAGAATAGTTATACACATGTAGAATTTCCATGCACTTGGATACACTCTATATGATTGTTAGACCAAAAATATTGCTCAAAATGTGAAGGACAAAGGACAAAATGATGAAAACATTACTTGTTGTCATTATGTGTCTCTTACATAGTTAGATAATTGTTTAGAACTTGAAATGAATAGACCTACACTTAATTTCTTAAAGGTAGGGAAATGATAATAATTTAGTAGGGCTTCACAGTACACTGTGTGGATGATTTTAACTTAGCCCAAGGGATGTATTTATAGCACAAGAGACATGAGAGAGGGAGAGACATTTGAGTGCCAAAGAGAGGAATCAATATATTAGGAGTCATTGTCTTTAGCTACAACCATCTTTACCAATGATGCTCTTTTCAGCCACATGATTGATGTATTTCATCTCAAGTGGTTACACTCTTGGCCTATCTTTTCAAAGAAGCTTTTACAATTTCTCAATAGAGTCAATATACTTTGGGGAAGGCATCATTTGGTTATGACAAAGGATTCCACCTATGTATTTTTGACCTAATGCTTAATAGCCTCCCACTAGCTTGTTGAGGTGTGAAAAGGCATAAGGCATAAGTCACTCTCATTTTATTAGCCTCAAAGAGGCCTTTGTTGGGAATTTATGTGCATAATGATTGATATTTCCATTAGCCATCTAGAATGACCTGGATCATGACTTGATCGATGGTAGAATGGCCCTTTGGTATGCTTTGGCAGATGGATAATGTGAGCCCTTAGATGCCTGGAATTTAAAAAAGGACTATTACTCTACTGAGAATCCTTGTGTTTGAATGCCAATGGCTATTCCTCCATTATGAAATTGAGATCCATACAACCATCACTCACTAGGACAATTCCTTCAAGTCCCTTATTGCTTCAGGTCCGTACTCAGCATTCATCCCAAAAATTTTCCCTATGGACACTTTCTTCGAAGGAAATGGTCTTTTAGTGCTCTCTTGGATCTTCCATATCCTTTTGGGCAATTTTCCAAGTGTCCCTTTAGAAACATTTTGAAGGACACTTTTGTCAAGAATAACCCTTCGGCAATTTGAAACTATCCCTACAAACTCTTTTGAAACTACCCTTCTATAGACTCTGTAGGTGTCTATATAGTTCAAACTTTTCCTAAGTGTCCCTTCATAGATTTGAACTATCCCTTTTGCATAAGAAATGGTCCTTTGAGATTGGAAAGTATCCATTTATAAAAGTTTTGAAGGACACTTTTAAGGGAAAGTGTCCCTTCAAAAAAGTTTTGAAGGACACTTTGAATGGAAAGTGTCCGTTCGAAAAAGTTTTGAAAGACACTTTGAAGGGAAAGTGTCCCTTTAAAAAAGTTTTAAAGGAAACTTTGAAGAGAGAGAGACCATTCAAAAAAATTAAAGGTACCTATTAGAAATATTGTTTCAAATAAAAATTATGAAACAATTCTTTTAGAAAAGTTGTAAAGGATAATCTTTCAGGAAAAGACAAAGGAAGAATTCTTTTAGACTTTTTGTCTGAGATAAAAGTTTGAGACAAAAAAGACAAAAGAATTCCTTCAGGGAATATAAGGAGAGAATTATTTTGGACTTTTTTTCCAAGACAAAAGTTTGAGACAAAAAATCTAAAAGAATTCAAACTTTGGGGAATATACCAAAAAGACACTTTGAAAAGGCCAAACAAAATCTCCAAAGAAAAGAATACAAAACAACTAGTCTTTTACAAGTAAGTTAAAATAGACAAGTGAACATTGAACTTAGCAAAAGGAAACTAAAAAAAAAGGAATGAAAATTTGGCTAATAGTGACCTTAAGTAACTCATATAAAACCTAAAGATACCTAATACAAGTGTGGACAAAGATAGATTAACCTACAGGCCTATGAATTGTTACCTATAGTAGTACTGATAGGATAGTGGGTAGTTTTAGGTCCAATAGGATAGATGAAGCTTGGCAGGGTGAAAAATGAAGATAGAACAAATTAAAATTAGTTAAAAAGGATTGGATGAGACTTTGGAAGCATCCACCCTAATTCTAATATCGTAATAATTCACCTACAGACATGACAAATGGTCCCAGTCCAATCAAGGTAGTGGTGTTCCCCATAAGGACCTAGACATAGACTTGATATGGTTTAAGTAGTTTTAAGAGAATATAAAACATGAATATGGTATATTACCTAGGGAACATTGGATAAAATGTCTAAAATTATATACTAATCTTAGATAACCACCTATAAGTAGAGATTCTAATATCTTAGTCTAAACAAATAGTGAACCTAATCTTAGGAATAGGTCATGAAATAGTGAAAAGAAATTAAAATTTAACTTGTAAAATTGATGGGGGATAACTCATATGAGTTTAAAATACCAAATTAGGCTGTATTGGGTCCAAAAGGCATGATATTGGGTCCAAAAGGCATGAACGAAGCTCCAAATCACCTACAACTAGTATGTTAAACAAGAGTTCCTCTCCCTTGTAATCATTGACCTAGTTCTAGGTTTTAAAGGAATGAAAGATGGTTAAATGTAAATTAGAGTAAAACATGGTATAAATACACCATGTAAGGTATTAATAACCCCACACATTCCATAATCAAACTCAAGGCCATACCTATAACCTACACACAGTCATCCTGCCTACCTCATAGCTTGCTTGGTTCATAAAGTTTGCCTTGGAAATGGTGTGGGATGGAGGGTCAAATGGAGGAGTTAGGTTACCAAAATTGGTATATAATACCATAAAAAACTAATTAATATTATCCAATGATAAATTTTCCAATTAAAATAATACAAACCCTCTCTATTTTGTCTCAGAGTAGGGGCTATTTTAGCATATATGAAGGTGACAATTTTGGGGAAAATGGTAAAATTGGTAACCAATAGGCAAGTAGACCTTGGGTGATGGTTTGATATGGTGTGAAAAACCTAATAAAACTTGATATAATGTTTGAGGGAAAATAGGGTACCCCATACCACAAAGGTTGTAGTCACCATGAAGCTTGTTGCTAATAGAAAAATGAAGAAAAGGTGAATTGGAAGTTAATTGCAAGATAAATGGGTTTTTTTAAGGTGTATTTTTATTTTATAATATGTTAAAAAACTTATTAGATAATTTTAAAATAAATTTGAAGCTCAATACTCACCCAACATCCATTTTCCTTCTGTAGCATGCAAAAAGACCCAGACTAGTCTTTTGGCCATTTCAGGGTTTTCATACTTCCACAATGAACCAGAAGCTCAAATTTAATATGTAACATGTTATGGGTCATTTTAAAGTTAATAAAACATTTCTAGGTTATTTCACATGTGTATGATGCATTTTTGAGATTTTTGGTCTTCTAGACTAAAGAGGCCTAATTAGGCCTAATTAGGAGGACTAATGGGTCAACAAACACACTTGATTTGAGTGTATCACCATGAAAATTTTAATATATAAAAATGAGGAAAAATGGTACTCAATAATGGTTTTAATTATTTTTTAATTCTATACATTCTCTTTCACAATTGGATTTGTGTACAAATAGGGCTACAAGAGGAATAGGCCTAGTGAAGGCTCTATGAGCAAAATGAAGACTTGAAGAAAGCTTAATGATTCCAAATGGATTTTTTTCAGAAAAATATAATGAAAATATTCCTTCCATGAATGAAAATTTTACTAGTGGAGCTAAATCCAAATTTTAACTATTTTGGCCTAATTAGGCCTAATGAAACAAAGAGGTTTTGTGACACCTAAGAAGGGAATTAATGATTGCAGGTAATATAACTTATTTATATGATTCAAAATTATTTAAAAGTGTCCTTGGTATGAAAATTTAAATATACAAGAGACCTCATGATCAAACTCTTGCTTTTATCACTTGTCAAGAAGGAGTTTCAAAGACTTAAAGATGCTTGTGAAGAATTTCAATGCCACATGTGAGGAAGGTACTCAGTTTGGAATGGAAACATTTACAAATTAGTTACTTGATATATCCTCCACATAATTTCCATTCAAAAATTGTAATTAAATTTCTTTTAAGTGCTCTTGAAATCCCATCATGAAGGTAGTTTCATAAGGAAGAATGATTGAGAAGATTGTTATACCACACTTGGAGAAAAGGATAATTTGGGAAAGAATGATATTAAAATAAATTTCATAACTCCTTTTCCACCTAATTTATATGAGTTTAACTTATTCTCACATTTGGACACTTTTACTTGTGCCTCTTCAACTTTTCTTCTTTCTATCTTCTTCCAATATTATATAGGTATGAGCCATGTTGGCTATTGTAAAGGAGACCACAACTAGTATGGAAAAAGACCTACTGGTATGACACTATATTTTATTATTTAAACATTGAATAAAATTATACTTTTGGTTTGTGAACATATTTGTCTAAGTGTGCTAGTGATGAATAGTGGAGTTAAGTGTTGGTATCATTCTTATTTGTCTTTATCTTTCATGCTTGAGCAAGAGTTCTAATTTTAGCAGGTCATGTGAAGTGTATTGGTTATATTAAGATCTTCTCTAATCAAGTAACTAACTCTATTGTGTGTAACCTACCCCTTCATTAGTTATCTTTTTGGTTGTCCTATGCAAGCTACCTTCACATTAAAATAATTATGTTAGAGTCCTTCAATGCCTAGAGTTGATCTTCGAAAGCTTTATTATTTAGTAAGGAATGTGGTGGTCATGTGGAAATATGTCTTGGTGTATCACCTATTTAGTGTAGGTTCCCTTTTCATGAAAATTTCTAACCCTTTCCTCATAAACAAGCATTAGATTATGTGATGTACACTTCAAGAAGAATCTAGGGAGCTAGCCCTCATAATCTAGAGATTCATCTCTCTTACAAGTTCCCACAAACTTGAGAGATGATTCCATATTGCATAAAATTTTAGGAATATCATAGAGTATCCTAGGGTACACAATTTGATGACAATAATAGTCTTTCAAATGTTGACTCTTAAATTCACTTAGGCCTCTCACCTATTTCACTAAAAGTTTACTATCACCCTTGACTTTGAGGAGATGGATACCTCTTTTTATTACTTATTTTAAACTATGAAAAAGAGATTCATATTTAGCTATATTTAAGGTGTAACTGAATTAGAGTCTTGTAGTAGAATGATACTTTTACCCAGAGGGTGAAATCAGCATGGTTCCCACTCCTTCCATTCTTTGACCTTAAACCATCAAAGAAAAAGGTCTATATGTCATCCTCTTCTTGAGTAGTGTTAGTTAAGGAAAGTATTATAATACATTACTCATGCATATAATATACTCCCAAGTTTGTCTTTTCAATTCTCTTGTATGGATCAAATCCATGATTATCATCTTCCTACTCATCTAAGTATAGATTTGAGATGCCTTCTAGATGACTATGGGATTCTTGTTCAATAATCTCTTCAACCTCTTCAAATATGGCACATTTGGTATTTGTAATATTGGGTATGTAGAGCTCTAGGTGAAACTTGGATATAGGTTCAGACCTTATGGTGACTCTGGTTTCATACCTAGTTATAAAAACCATGCATGACCAATTATATGACAAATATCCCCCAATCTTGGTAGTAAAGTTCTTAAACAAGAATAGGGTAAAATATGGAGTTAGGTCTACCACTATTACATCTTTCTTATTGAGAAAATTTGGATAGGTAGCTAATGCAAGCTAAATATATTTCAATATGCCTATTGTCTTAGTAAGAGAGCCATCTAATTAGAGCACACCCTTTTCATTAGGTATATATTTGAGCCCAAGCTTGTCTATTATGGCTTTAGGCATCACTGAGGCTAAAGCACCTAAGTCAATAATTCAATTATGTACTAAACAATCCCCTATGATGAATGATAGATAAAATGGGGGAAGACTAACAACATTTTGAGATTGACTTATGCTTGAAACATGATTAGGAACTGGACCAGGGGCTTGACTAGGGGCTTGGTTAGGCTAACTATTATTAATGAAAACAATGTTCACTTTATCAACTACCTTTTCCCCATGAGAGATATTAGAGATCTCTTATTGGAGAATTTATTTTCATTCAGGGATAAATAGAGCATCATACATTGACATATTTACATTAGCCTTCTTAAAATGATCCACAGTATTAAATGGAATACTAGTACCTTTGGACTACATCTTGGAGATGGGATCATCACTTGGAATTTGAGTAATATGAATAATTAAGGGGGACCTTTGATTCTATCTAAAAGGATAGGGAACTTATTGATTTGTAGGAGCCTTAGTAGTTTTATCTAAAGAAGTAGGTTACTAACTAGTCTAAGGAGATGATGCATAAACCCTAGGTTTCCCCAAGTTATATTCTAACATCCTTTTCCTAGCCCTTGTTTAATATATAATTGATTCATTTTCCCTCTATGAAGCTTATCCCATATTATTTTCTACATGCTCAAATATGTGTTCCCCTTATTTAAAATTCATGTATGTGGTATCAGCTAGTGTTCCAACCATGTTTCCTTATTCTTGGCTTTGAGCATCTAATGATGACATTATAGGCATGTTGTCTTGAATTGTTTGGGGAGCTAATGGTAGAGGATGCATCATGTCATGACTCTAAACTAGAGTATATTGCCAACCAAGATCTTGATACATGTCTCTAGTAGTGGCCATCACCATCTCATTGGAATGTCTCTTTGACTACCATGGAGCTTCTTGAGCATAGTTATTCTGAGTTAGCATAACAACTTTAAAACTACTTGGAGCATTGGGATTATATTGCCTTGATTGAGGCTTCTATCCTTGTCCTTGCTTACTAGAATGATAGGGTGGCCTATTTAACTAATAATTCTCATTAGTATTTTGGTATGGCCTACATGTTGGAGCTTTATTCCTCTTCATTATAACCAAATTGTTGTTTTGGGCTTTGAGAATACTTTTAATCTTCCCTAGTCTATCATTTTGCTCACCCTCTATTTGATAAAAAAAAATTGATTCTAGAGCTAGAGCAATAGTTAGGGTAGGAGGATGTATCTCTAAGAAGAGAGGCATTGGTGGGCTTGGAGCCAACTTACCTACTTGTATAATTTAATTTTTAGCCCTAATTAATAATTCAAAAGATCAAGGTAGGGTGTTCCCTCCCATGGATTGAATTATTACAGCTCTATATGAGTTGAGAGCCTTCAAATAGTATATAAAAGCATAGTTGGTCATAGGCCTTATCACTATAGGAATTCTATCCTAAGTCTTTTGGAATCTATAGTTGAAATCCACCATGAACTGATGGGGGAATATCTTTATTGTCGTAAGTTGTTCCATAAGTGAAAGATGATCATTATTGTCCTCAAAGTTCTTTCACAGGACCTTTCCAAACTCTTCCCACCTATTGATTGATGTAGGGGCCAATCCTCTATACCATTGAAGTGTTGTTCCCTTTAAAGAAGTTGCTAACAACCTCATTGCTACATTTTCTTGGGTTACATGATGAACTGAACATAGGTTAGAGACATATACCATATGGTATATAGGAGTAACTATATTTTCTCTTGTATAATAGGTAAGGGCCCTCAAATCTAAGACTAGAATATCATCCAATTAAGTAAGGTTTAAAGGACTACCACCATTGAATGGCATAAAGGTTTGACTTATATGAATATCCATATAAATTATGGGGTTTATAATAGTGTTTGGATGAACTATACTAGCTTGAATAGGAGGATTTTGGCAAACAACAAGGGGAAAAAGAGGGGTAGGTGTAGGATTTCATTAAGAGGATTTATTCTTCTTCTTTGTTGATGGGGAAGGTAGCTCAGAAGGATCCATTTCTTTCCCTTTTATATAGGACCATGTGATAATTCTAGGGGGCATGAAAATTATGCAAATCCAAAAATGAAACTCTAAAATTCACTACTATACTCAAATATGTAAATGAGTGGTCCTACCAGGCATGCCAAAATTGTTAGCTATCCAGATAACACACTAAATAGAGGTCAGGTTCATTCAAGTCTAACCCATACCTAGACTAACATGTGAATTGTCTAAGGCTATGGGTTACCTATATCTAGACCAAACCTCTAGGATTTTTTATGAGGCTATCTCCTTAGATTTTATAATTTAGACCTTTTCTTCTAAATCTAAGATTGGTTAGGGTAAAAAGGGGCAAGGAGTTTGCATAAAATAGAATCTATTCTAAGTTATGTTGATGCATAAAGAATTTATCAGAACCCCTCATAATCTTGGATTATTTAACATACTAATGAAATTGAAAGATATTGGTGCAATGCTTATTATGTTTCTATCTAACATTATTTCATATAGAGGTTTGTTTGATATAATCAGACTAGGGAGTAATGATAACAAGGTCTAGTTAAAGACACTTAAATTTGATTGTCCATTATATCTTTGAGAGATCAATGTAGAGACACATTATATGACCTAAAATAAAGTTTCTAATTCTTAAGTTGATTTTAAACATGCAAGAGGAATATAACATTCATAGTTTCATATTAAACAAACATAAAACACTAAATATAGATTAGAAAATGATTGTGAAAATAATCTAATCACTATTCTAAGAGGTGTCGAATACAATTTTTGTAGAGTATAGACATACCAACCTATGGGATGCTAAATAATATATTGAAGGTTATATTTATAGCCAAAGGGAAGCAAGAGAGAGGGAATTTTTGGCACTTAAAAGGGGATCAAACTAGTTCAAAACCATTTGAAAAGTTATTACAATTGCTACCATAGATCAAGCTCACTCAAACCATTCTTGATTGATTGAGGTCACTCCAGTCCATTGCATGATTACAATATCTCCTTCATGATTCTCCATGGTATCTACAATAGTGGGATCAAGTCATTTTCATTTTATCTTGATGTGAAACTATTCATGATTAGTCTATTAATATGTGCCAAAGTAGGAGAAGGGTCATTTTCATGTATCTAGACTTGGTGATGAAGTAGTTAAAGATCATATGTCTACCTCTGTATATCCTTAATGGTGTTACTTTATCTTGAAATATCTTCTCTTGGCCCAATCTAGATCATTCTTGAGCTTATCTTCATCATGCTTTCTTTCCTTGGTAAAAAATTGACCTTTTTGACCTTTGTTTAGGTCATTTGGGCTCTCTTTTGTTTTGATTGGTCATTAAAAAATAATTTGGATCCTTAACTCTTTGACCCTTGATCATACATTTAGATCTACTTGAGGCAAATGAATACGATCCATCAATGCCTTACTCAGACTCATGCACTTGTTCCACTTGTCCATAACACCTTTACTCTTGAGATCTACTAACTCTTTGACCTACTTACATGATATTGATCTAGAATGCATGATTGAACACATGTAATTGATTTGATATGGGCCCATTATCATGTCTTTACCTACTTGTCGTTATATCTAGATAATCAATTAAATTACAACCACTGATCTGTCAAGGCCCACTATTTGAATGCCAATGACTAGTTCATGATCTCAAAGTTTACATCCTTAGTCCCATCAAATAATGTTCACATGACCATAATTGATGGTCATGTGACTATAAAATTTAATATTTGTAAATTTGTCCTTATCTATCTTTAAATTTGACATCCTATCGACTATCATTCATCATCCCATAAAACAAAAATGATTTCCTGTAGACAGTAAATTAAGTACAGATATATTTTCACCTAAGCTCTATTTTCAAATTCAAATAAACATATTTAGATTTTCAAATCAAAATGACTATTTATAGGGGCTTAAAATTGATGTATATGCAACCATCTTGGATCACAAACTCTATGGGATATTTCTTTTGGACCTTTTTCTTGACAATTCCTTCAGGCTTTGTGTGAAACACTATTCTTAAAGGAATTTGTTTGCCTTATACTTGCCTTAATCAATTCTTGTGGATAAAATGTTTGAAATAATTCATGTCTTATTCCTTTTCCCTTTGAAACTTTGACTTGGTCCTCCTCAATATATAAATATCCTTCAAATAAAATGTAGAGGACACTTGCCCAAGAAAGTGACCCTTCAAACTTTCGACACTACACCCTTTGGTGAAAGTAAAGTGCCATTTATAAAAGTGTTTTGGGGACATTTTCTCAAGAAAAATACCCTTTGGAAAAAGTGTTTGGGATTCTTTACCTAAAAAGGTACCCCTTAATATTTTTTCAAAGGACCAACTTCTCATAAAGATACCCTTTAGAACTTTGCCTTAATCATTTTCCCAAAAGAAAAGATACTTCAAAAGAATTGCACTAAACCTTTTGGCAAAGAAAATCATCCTTCATAAAATTAATGGACCACTTTCCTATATAATTTCCCTTAAGAACCTTGATGTGGATCATTTTCCCAAGAAATGTGCCCTTTAAGGATACTATTTGAGGCACTTTCTTGAAAAAGAAATCCTTCAGGGAAATTGTAAAGAGTCACTTTCTCAAAGATATATCCTTTGGAAAAAGTGTTTAATACTTAAAAATTACCCTTATAAACTTTTGAAAATGACCCTCTTCAAAATAATGAACCTTTAGGGAAATTATTTTAGACAAAATGTCTGAAGCGATTCCTGACACTTGAACAAAAATTTTGAAACACAACTCCTAAAAAAATTCCAACACTTAGACAAATAAAGTGGGATAAAACAAAAAATTCCAACACTTAGACAAATAAAGTGGGATAAAACACCCAAAATAATAAATTCTTGTACATATTTTAAAATATTTGTGTGAAGAAATTCTTCTGAAGGAAAACTAGGTGCTATACTTAGCCAAAAGTTTGAAAAATGAAAACTTAGGACTTTTTTATATATGTTCTTATAACTACTCAGTACCATGAAAACATGCCTAGATCCCTTCACTTGTAATGTTGAGCTTGATCATATCCACCTAATTCATTCATCAATTGGGACCCTAATTATCTCTTTTGAACTAGGTAGAGGCTTGGTATGTGGGAAAAATGGCCAACAAGAGCTTTATTTCTCACACAAGCTAAAGGATGAGGTCCTATAATAGAAATGGTAGGGTGTCATGGAGCTTGATTTATTGAACTAGCCAAAGGATGAGGTCTTGTAATAGAAATGGTATTCTTTGGATGATGTGGAGTTTATTATCTCACATAATCCCAAGGATGAGGTCCTAGAAAGACAAGTTTTGGGCATTGTGGAGGGTGATTGATCATGTAAGCCAAAGCATCCAAGTCTTCCTCATAGACCACATCATCCCAATCAGGGTCTTGAGTTGGATCATAAGTTGATCCTTGCCTTTTTTCCCTATATTGATTATTATAATATGGGTATGGATCCATCTCCCAAACAACATTATCTATATTTGGGTCTTCAAAAAAGTGCTCCTCACAAACCACTTAGTCCTCAAAGAGGTGATGATTATAGTCAATTTGTATAGATATTCTATCATAATTTTGATTGTACATGATTCTACCATAAGTGTAGCTAGACATATCTATATCAATGACAAAATATCTAAAAAAAAGGGATTAGAGTCTTACAAACTTTGAAAATAATCCCTAAAAAGACAAAGGGTTCAAACATGATCTAGCTTGGTCAAAGCTGGAGTTGTATCTCCAAAATGGTTTATGCTAAAACTTGGCATAAAATAGTCTAATGTCAAAATTCAAATGTCATACACACAAAAGTTCAAACATCTAAATAAAAATTGAGATGTTAAAATTCTAGGCCAAAGTGTTCCAAACAAGTTCTAAACTAGAAAAAGGGAAAAGATTCATTACATCTTTTCTCCAAACATGAATTTAAAATCCAAGATCAAACATGTGCTAGGAATTTTAGATATACAACATCAAAATCTATACTTGAAAAAAATGCATGATGTAATTTGATTTAATTTTACAAGTTTGGAACAACTTTTACATAGACCCAGGATACAAAATTAAACATAAACATGATCAATTGAAATAAGGCATAAGGAAAAAGGCACTTGGAGAAAGGTTGTGTTATCCCAAATAAAGGCACAAACAATGATGAAGATAGGATCTAAACAAAAAATAGTAGTTTTTAAATTTAGGTAATAAATTAACCTAAGTTATATAACCCAAAAGAGAAAGATTTATGTATCAGCCCCTGTAAAGTGAGTCTTAAATAGAGATTAATAAATGTTTGGATCTAAAATTTGTAAAAATTAATTAAAACCTCAACATTTAAATACTAATATTTTGATAGCCAAACAATATATACAAGATTGGATGGTATAACGAAATAAAATAATGATCCAAATGGCACATGTGATTGGTTACAAATAATGATGATTGCAATGGGAGACAAGATAAGTCTTTGAAATAATTTGGGTAGCATAATGGAATTATATTTATTAAAATATGTAAAAAATGGTTGATGTTTCAAATAATTCAAAGGCACAAGACTTGGAATGATTTGGGTAGCATAATGTTACCTATCTTAATCAAGTGCCTAACTCAATGTTTTGACACAAATGTTTGATAAGTTAAAATCAAGGTGTCAAATGGATATCATAATGTTTCCTAAAAAATGGAGTAATGTGGACACAACACTCATTTAACACATTTTATAAACAACAAGTTTTATTTATAATACACCAAGTAATAAAATGATAAGATACAACTAAGTATTCATCCTAAAATCCTATCAAGGTGTGGTAAAGTGGGGTTGACTAACAATAATTTGTTTTTGATCATCTAGATTAATCCCATGTGTACACACTTTCACATATGCACACAAGATAAAAAAACATGTCATTTGGTTCCACATCATATGACTTATTATAAAAAGGTCTTTCCCTTTTTTCAACCTCTACATCCATCACTCACTTAGTGTAGTGCAAAGTCTAGCATGCTCAAATGTCCTAAGCTCAGCCTCTATTAATAGAGATGGTTTAACTACTCAAACCACCATCCTAGCAAGGGGATCCAAATTTATATATCCCCCTATGGAGAAGGGTTGAAAACAATGTTGGGAGATGATACCCTAGGTCAAAGCTTCCCTATATAACTTATGGGACGCAAAATACCCCCTCACAAGCCAAAATGCATGAATTAAAAACTAATTAAAAAGGATTTATGGTTGTTTCAAGTTCACCCAAGCCATGCCAGTCTTGAGGAGAGAATTCACAACATCCCTTTTACATCTTTGGACTAAGGCATAGTTTTGTGATGCAAATGGAGCTTTTGATCCCACAAGTTACCTATATGGGATGGGGGGAGATCATACCTGCACAACTTCCTTTTTTTACACATTATTTTAACTAAGTAAATTATAAATAACTTTCATAAAATAAAAACTTGGAAGTGAATTAAATTTTAGATCATTAAATTGAAATATTTGGTTGTGTTTTTTGGCCCCTTAGTCTTAAGTTGCAAAAAATTGTAAAAAACAACTACAGAACATTCAAATAAACACCTTAAATTTTCCTTTAAACATCAAATAAAAATTCCTAATTATTTTTAAGTGTATTTTAAAAAGACATAATTTATCATGATTTGGCACTTTTCAATCAGGTCCTACAAGAAAATTATCATAATGTTGTTTAGCTTAGAAGCTCTTTTATGGATGAGACAAGTAAACTTAAAAATTAAGCTCTCAAGTTTGTGTTTTGAAAAACATAGTGATCATTGATGGTTATAGATAACCATCAATATTTCTAAAGAAACCATCACTAATTATTTATCTATAACCATTAGTGATTAAGAATAATCACCATCAATTGATAAATGACCTTCGATGATGCCTTGTCAACTTGAAAGCAAAACCCCAAAAGAAAACATATTAAGCTAGATAAGTGTTAGGCCAAAAAAACAAAAAATATGAAAGGAAAAGTTTAGTTTATGAGTCAAAATTCCTTTAAATCCTATAAATTAAGAACAGGTATTATAAAAAGCATCAAAATGAAAATTTTATGCTTGTTTCCTCTTTGCAACCTAGTCGTGAGGGACCCAACCATTAGCAGTTATACATGATTATCAACAATCCTTATGTAAACCTGTGAAGATGAAATATAGCCAAACAAAGTTATAAAATCAACTTAAAAACATTTCAAGCTCCAAATATTAGTTTAAGACTTGCACATTAATCTTCTTGGTACATAGGATGTGTTAGGTCCCATTGGGTGTACCATTTATGAAAATAATAATATGATAAGGGGATATTATTATAATGTTAGTGTATGAAAAAAAATCCAAAAAAACACTAATAAACTAACACCTTAATCCTAGATCTTAGGGGTATCTTATTAAGGAAAAACTATTGACAAAACATAATTAAAAGGAAAGAAAACAAACATTTCTCACCCTCTTTGAATGCTCCAAAGGATTTCCTTGTTGGCTTACTTAGCTTGTGCTTCAAATGTTTTTGTCAATGGAGTTTTGGCTATCCTCCACCTCCTCTTGACACCAATGGATTTTTGTCTTTGGATTGTGACTTTGGATTGTGGATTCTCTCAATAATTTGGCATAATAAAAATATATAAAATGGATTTTAAAATCATTTGGGCATTATAATTTTACACTATGATAGCCTAAAATTATGAGTGTGAGGCCATTTATTTATAGTTTTTCTCATTTGGTCATAATAAACCTAAACTATCTATCTCAAGATGAAGATGTGTGGCTAAGAATCCATTCAATTTTTGAGGCTAAAATCAATAAATGCCCTCATAAATATTTGGGATAGAGAGGCATTAAATAGGCATGGAAGGGATTAATTATATATTTGTGGCACTTATGGCTTTTGGATGCCACCCCATAGATGACCTTACTTGATGATGCAGATATTCAATATCAATTTCCATTAATGAAATATTTAACAAGTTTCATGGAAAGTTAACTTAATATCTTGATTCAAATTAATTAGTCTTAAACATGATTTATGAATTTTGATGCAAAACTTTGAAATTGGTGCTCAAATTAATCAAATTGGTTAAAATTTCATATTATTGATGCAAAATTTGATTGGATTAAATATTATAAGGTGATGTTAGATGAATTGGATCCATTATTTGATTTATGATGTTGCCAACACAAAATAACAAGGGCACATGTCTCATGTAAGAAATTTGGTAGAAAAGAGAAATCTAGAGCACTGAGGTGCCAAAATGTCATTTTGACTCAAAATGATTTGATCAAAGTTAGATATCTCATCAAATAAAATTACCTCATTTAGGGATATATTAGCCAAAATTAACACTTGTATATGAAAAAATTGAACCATTAATGTGTTTTAATTTTTTATGAAATTTTTTGATGTTTTATAGAAATTGGTCTGAAACTTGATTTTAGGTCATTAGTGGCCACTTTTAGGTGTCTACACCCTTGAGGGCTAGTTGGAGAAGATAGACCTAAAACAAGCCTATGCACTAAGATTGGTGGCATCCATGCTAGTTGAGCAGTGTTTGAAGACATAAAGTAGATAAAGGGAAGGTGATAATGTCAAGGAAACATCTCATGATGAGAAATAACTCAAGTTAAATATGAAAATCACAAAACTCAGTCATTAAGGGCTATACAAGCTATGACTATTTGAAAGCCTAGTGTAGAGCAGTCAAGGGTGTATAGGGTATTAGGTGAATAAAGGGGTAAAAAAAGGAATGTAATCACTCATATAAAATTATAAATGGATTTAAAACTCCATAAAACATGTACTTTAAAGATAAATAACCTCTTAGACCTCAAAACCCTAACCACATAGATTGACAGGGTAACCTTATAGGCAGCCTCATCAGGTGATGGAGACACAAGGGGTTTTGAGAAATTAAAAAAAACTATAGGGGTAATAAATAAATGATAAATAATTTATTATTCTAATTTTTAATCTCTATATAATCTACAAGTACCGCAGATCTCAACACTTAGACTAGGCCAATTAGGCCTAAAAACCTATTTTAGGCATAGAAGGCCCATACCAAACTTGAAACACCTTTAAACTCTCTTAAGAAATTTCAAAACATTGAAAAGGTTTGATAACATGATATAGGTATAAATAAAGTGTTTTCAAGCATAGAGAATAGGGTAAAGTTTAATTTGGTCCTTGAAGGCTGATTTAAACTATATAGTCTAGATAGTCAACTCGAGTTATCTGTTCAAGAGATTGTATCTTTTACCAAAGGAGGACTTGGATCGAATTCTCCTACCAAGATTTTAGGACCCCTATTTAATTAATATTCATGAATAAATTTTTTTTTGAGGGGAAAAAGTTTATGAACCATTGCTAAGACTATAAGCAGGTCCAAAATGCATGTAGAGAGCTCATGGTCAGCTTCCCTACATTCATATCTTGACACACCTTTTGCATGGGAATCCAATATTCTTATGAAATATGAAGGGGTATATGGACTAAATATCTATGGTAAGAAGTTTTACTTTGTATTTACATACCTTATGAACCATATATAAGATGGTGGACCTCTAAAACCATCCCTAAACCCTACTATAGACTAGTCTTGAGAAAAGTGAAGATCCTTGCACACATATACTCATGAATCACCCTAGAAACACATTAATCATGAATTACACTTAGAGAGGTTCCTAACCATAATACCATGTTGTAAAAAACTCTATGGACCTAACATATAATAGTGTTTTGGTGGGAAAAGAGACAAAGAGAGGTATAAGGTAGTTTAAAAAGATGCCAACCATCGGCTATGTTTTTTGGCACTTGTTTCACCTTCTCAATACATTATATTCCCAAGGATCTGATAAGAAATGCCTCTTTAAGCCTTTTCTAATCAACTATTCTACAAAAATGAAAGATAGAGTGACCTAGTCAACTAGTATGGTGAAATTATAGATGTTTCTTGCTCAATAAGCCTATGTTATGGTGTAAAACATTGATTCATGTCTAAAAATTACTTTTTCATTGGTTATCAAGATTTCATTCAAGCTTTCATGGCCATCAAAACACACATAGTAATGCTATTAGGCCTAATTGGTCTAGTAGACCTAATTGGTCATCAAGGAGACATAAAATTTGGCATGGAAGGCTGATGAATGAGTTAATACAAAGTTCTAATCACATGCATAAATAATCTTTAAGTGTCAATCACATGCATAACTGATCCTTAAATTCCAATCACATGCATAACTTATACTTAAGTGGTGGAAAACTATAGGAGTTATTTGACAAATAAAGACATAACATGCTTCAATATAAGGTTAAATTAGTAAACTACATCTTCAACTACCTCATCTCAATGCATAAGGAATCATGCAAGAGCACTAAACATGAAGATATTTATTGAAGACTATTTGTAACTATTTTCAACTAAAGTAATGCTTGAGTTAATGATAGATTGATGGTATTTTATTCTCTCCTCATTTTATATATATTTAAAATTTTAGGCCTTGATAAAATATCCCTCACTTGGGTATGAGGAAACTCTACTAGGTTCCATACTTGATAGACCTCTTAGATTAATAAATAAATGGTTACATCTTATCCATTATTAGCTTATAGTGTGTTTATGTTTGTTAATATGTGTATAAGTGGTATAAATCTTCCATTAGCATGCCCTTGTCACACCTATATGCTTATTATTTGTCTTATGTATGTTGTGTGAACTATTAAATATTGGTGATCATTTTTGGAGTGTAATTTGTTTGAAAATGCATCACATTAGGCCTCTCTCCCTTCACCTCCAAGTTATAGTCATTCATCTATACCTTAATAGGAAACATTGTTGCTTAAGAGTTTTATAGATAATTCTTTAGTCTATTTCTAATTCATTAGTGTTGTTAGGAATACAAGATTGAGTGGATGAATCACTTAGGTGCATCACCATCACTAGTATAGGTTTTCCTTTCAAGTTATCTTTCTAACTCTTTTCAACCCTAAAGCAAATAGGTTTATGAAAAGGATTAAAATTTGATACATTAGAGGACATAGCCTCATAATATATAGGTCTAGTCTAGCTATAGGTAACCCACAACCTTAGACCAATCCAATGTTAGTCCAAGTTTGAAGGAGGACTGAATAATCTACTTCATAGGGTGTAACTTGGGTTGCTAACAATAATATGTCTTATAAAATATTTAAGATAGGTAAATATACATTATTAAATCTATTGAACAAATAAAAATCATATCATATTAGAATTATATAGAAAATAATTAATAATATACATCCATATTTGGCCTAATGACCAAAAGAATGCACATATTGTCTTAAACAGTTGGAAGGGTCCTCATGAACATCAAATAAAGGAATCATATGCATGACAAAATATGTCAGATAAGTATACTCAAATATATTTCATGTAAGCTATTGATCTTGAAGTATATTATCTTTAATATTAGAATTACATGATAATAATTACAAATTAATATTTGACACTTGATTTTGAAGGTCTCCTATAACATTCATCTTAGATACATTATGGCTAGCATGAATAGTTGTTGTTAGGAAAGGTAAAATCAAATTTTATAATTTACCATCTATTTGGAAAAAATTATTAATGGAATTGTCACTAAAATCATTTCATTCTATGACCACATCATTACATAATTTTGAAACATTACATATAAGATCATTCATATCAATGTATGTTTGTAAATAAGAGACTATCATTTTGAATATCATGAAGATTTACATATTAAAAATGACTATTTCATGAATTTTTATAATTGTTTAAATAAATATAATGGTCATGTATATATAATTTTGTTTATAAAGAGAGGGAAGGAATAACATTTGTTGATTCTAGATAGATAATATGAGAATCATATTTAAGTTTTGTAACATTTGAAGAATATATAGAGAAATAAGGATAAATAATCTCATTTTTTGTAACATTTGCATCATTCATCGAGAGAGAGAGAGAGAAGTATTTTTTTATTATTTATAGAGAGATAAATAGAATCACTTTGAATTTTTGTAACATTTGCATCATCTAGTAAAGGAGAAGAATTTTTAACTCTTTTAAAATTTGCATCATTTAATAAATAAGTACATTCAACTCTTGTAACATTTGCATCATTTAGTAAATATTAATAGTTTTCAATTTTTGTAACATTTAAGCCATGTATTAAATAATAAGTACATTCATTTTTGTAACATTTTCATCATCTATATCATGAAAAATATATATGCATGCAAGAGTTGTGCTATTAATACTTTTCTTCATATATTGGTCTTTTTTCATATGCATATTTGTTTTATAACATTGAATACAATTAAGTGTAGTAAAAAATAAAGGAATAATAACTATTAGATTTTTGGATAAAGGTAGAAATTTCATCACTTTTAAACTCTAATATGTCCAAAAATAAAGGAATAATAACTATTCCACCAACAAAATCTCACAAACAAACCATAAGGTGGAAAGATATAATATAAATTCTAATAATATTCGAGTTAAAAAATATATTTGACCCAAAATTAGATTATTTTGATACCAAACCTTTAATTATATGAACTAATAGAATATGGTTTGACTATGAATTAATAGAAATAATTAAACATATGATTTGTTCATTATGTTTATGAATAGAAAATTTGAAAAGTATAATAGTGAACACAAGAGGAAAAAGAGAGAGTTATATTATTTTTCAAACTTCTCTAGTCTATGTTGGTTGACTGAAATCTATGTGTAGTGATTGTATATTGTTCATTTCTAGATCTGGTGACTTGTTTCTAGTCTGGGATAGTATCCTTAAAATAGGGACAATAATGGAAGTCGATAATAACCCATATGAATTGATCATGTCATTATATAAAAATAGCTTATAACCATTGGTATATAATTTTTTTCTTTAAATAGGATCAATAGACTCAATATAGGAATGTCAGTCGATCTTTTCTATGCGGAAAACTGCCTTTTGACAACAAATTTATAAATTTTTAATTGGGAAAATAATGGCAAAAGTAGGATAGGAATGGTAGGTTATTTTTTCCCTTACTTTTATACCTTGTCCTTTGAGTGTTTTAGATTCTTCAATAGTGTCTTTTTCTACTTTAATAAATAATTTTTCATGTACACAAGCACCTAAAATATCAAAACTTAGTTTTAGGCACAAACACTTACAATATTAAATGGGGGGTAGGGGGTATCAAGTGAAATGGATTTAGTTAGACTAAATTTAGTCAATCATCATTAAAATACCAATTGTTACACTACATTCCAAATTCTTCTAAGAGGGATAAAACTTAAATGTAGTTCTCCCACATACATATGTGTGTGAAATGGTGATATGTAGATCTAAATTCTATTTCTCCTTGATTACCCTTGGAAAATAATGAAAAATTAATAATACTTTAGATA
>JARHVA010003906.1:217500-222500 GCA_037957365.1 Torreya grandis
TACATACTTAATGAAAACATTAAATATGTCCACGAAAAATAACTAATATATAAAAAATAAATAATATGAAGCATGTATAAAATAATAACATATAAAAAATGATAACAAGATAAAATCACATATGTTATCTTGGATAGTTCAAAAATAAACATATATATAATTCTAAAAAGAAAAATCAACATACTATCCAGTATTAATTAATAGATAAACATGATATAATTACTCAAGGTAACATGTTATGTAACCATACACATACAGATAAGAATTATTGAAATGACTTATAAAATCCTAGCATAATAAATAAAATATAATTTATGGGCACTTCATGGATCCCATATAATCTATGACATATCCAATGAATAATAAAAATATAATTTAAACATAATAATAGGAGGTGCAATCAAAATAAGGCATCCCATTACCCCTCCCATTAAAACATACTTATTCCTACAAGTTACTAAAATGGGTGGGAATATCAAGCATGTAATGGTGTCACATCCTCCCAAGTAGTTGTTGACTCATCATATTTATCCCACTAAGCCCTAACATAGTCCATCTCATACTCCAAAATCCTATCATTCAATAAACCAAAATATATACAGGATCTAAGATCAACTACCAATCCCCCTTGATCTATAATGTCATCCAATTAAATGAATGAAAAACATATCAAATTCATCTCCTCAAAATTTAATCATGAAAAGGCTAGGTGGAAAGGCTATGTAGTAAGCAACTAGTCCAAATGTATCTAATATCTTAAATGTACCCACAAAATGAGGTGTGAACTTAAATCCTTTAACATAATAGATTAGGATCTTATTCATTCTTACTTGCAAAAATACTTATCTTCAACTTTAAAATGTTGGTATTTACTTTCTGCATTATCACGTTTATTTTGTATATCATGTTCCTCCTATAGATGTTATCTAATGAGGACTATTTGGCACTCCATGTCTTACAACATAGCCAGATCAAACACAACCCTATCCTCAATCATTTCTCAATGCATATGATTATTACATGGTCTATTATAGAGAGCCTCATATGGATCAATTTTAAGGGAATGATCATAACTATTAATTTTAAAAATCTCTACCAAGTGTAATTAATCCTCCCAATGTGACTATTTATCCATCACATAAACTCACAACATGTCCTATAATACTTGGTTAATTCAGTCAATCTACCCATATATCTATCTATTATGTGATGTGATAAAGTTGAGTTGGGAATGTAATACCCTATGAAGTGTGGTCTAGAAGATATAATTATATAAATGGTCTCCATCTAATATAATCTTATATGGAATCCTATGTAGTTGAACTATGCCATCCAAAAATACTCTTACCATAGTTGTGGAATTATAAGAGGTATTTTTTGGTGAAAATTGGTCCACCTTGGTTAGTTTATACACTATCACCATGATCACATCATGTTGATATGAAGAGAGAAGTATAAAAAAGATAAAATCCATATAAAAATGTCACACTTCCACTTTAGAATGTCATGTAGATACAAAATACCTACTAGATTTTGATGTTCTACCTTTACATATTAATGCTTGAGGACATGTTCGCCAATTTTTTTAACATCACATTATAATATGACATAATGATAAAACTAAATAAGCTATGAGTGAATATTATTTACCCTAGTTTATTCTAAATAGGGGGATTGATGAGCCTTTTAAAATATCAAGTCTTGTAAATCACCAACATTATGCACATAAATGTACCCTCCATGTCTCTAAATCCCATCAAACTCTAATGATTATCCCTAAAATTTCCCTTTAGGGCCTTTACTACTATCATCTATAAAATCTCCTGATAAATTTTATTCTTGAGAAGATACTCAAGGATTTTTCCTAACAAATTAGTGTGAAAGTTCATCATTGTGAGCTCATGACATGTCATGTTTAGTTCATCTTAAATATTCATCACTACAATATTATGTCACGTCCTACTCAATGCATCTATAACCACATTCTCCTTCCATTTTATATAATAAATATAAAAGTGGTACTTAAATAGGAACTCCATTCAACACCATTGATAGTATTTGAGATTGGGTTGTGTGAATTTATGTTAAATACTCAGGTGGATTATCATCAATACAAATTGATGACCAAGGAGGAAATGCCACCACATCATAAGTGCATACACCATTGATAATAATTCAAGGTCATGATTTGATTAATTTAGCTCATAATCCTTAATTTTTTAGGACTTTAATGTAATGAACTAATTTTCCTACATGATAATAGATCCCAATCCCAATTTATAAGCATCATTACTCACCGATATTTCACCCTCTAGATCTGGTATTTCTAAAATTAGTGCATTATTCAAATTTTATTTCAATGTCTAAAAGGCCTACTCACACTTTTTTATTTAAAAAATTATATTCATTTTACATATTAGGGAAGTAATGGGGTGTGTTATGTAATAGAAAACCTAAAAAATATGAAACTGACATCCCATCAACCCCATGAAAGTGTGAAACTATATCACATTATTGGGTACTAGTCACTCTTTGATAGCTTTATCTTTGATGTGTATACTAATATCCCTTACTAGATATCATTTTACCTAGGTACTAACCCTACAACTTAAATAAGGAACACTTTCTTAGGCTCCCACATAATTAATTCTCACATCAAGCCTACAATAATTAGCATAGGTGAACTGCATGCCCATACTCACTATGTCAATAAATCAATATACATCAATAAATACCACTACAAATTTATTGATTATGGTCTTGAAGATACCACTCATTAGAATCATGAATACTAAAGGTGCATTAGTTAACCTAAATGGTACTACTATGAAATCATAATTCCCACAACACATCCAAATATTAGTCTTATGAATTTCCATGTTAGTTATCTTTGATGTGTATACTAATATCCCTTACTAGATATCATTTTACCTAGGTACTAACCCCACAACTTAAATAAGGACCACTTTCTTAGGTTCCCACATAATTAATTCTCACATAAAGCCTATAATAATTAGCATAGGTGAACCACATGCCCATACTCACTATGTGAATAAATCAATATTCATCAATAAATACCACTACAAATTTATTGATTATGGTCTTAAAGATACCACTCATTAGAATCATGAATACTAAAGGTGTATTAGTTAACCTAAATGGTACTACTATGAAATCATAATTCCCACAACACATCCAAATATTAGTCTTATGAATTTCCACTTTAGTTATCCCCAACTAGGGATACTTTTATTGGAGATCAATTTTGGAAAACACTTTAGACCCTCATACTTAATCAAAGAGATCATCCATCCTTGGGAGAGGATAATAATTTTTGGTCATAAATTTTTTCAATAGTTAATATTAAATACATAGATGAAGGAAAAAATCCTTCATAAAGATCATTAGTGTTCCCCATGGAGAAAAATTGAATATAATATTCCATTCTCCAAAATTTCCTTTGGTGGCAACTTGAGCCCACAAATCTCAATTAAAGTCATCTTATAAAGATCCCTAAATATAGGCTTTGCTCCTAACACAATATTGATCATGAATTGTATTTCACTCTAAAGGTTTAGCATAGGAAATGAATTAGGATAAACATCATTAAAATATTAGAGTATAACATGGTCATCAAATGTCACCCCATGCTCTCCTCGTCAAATTTACCATTAACACAATCAGATATATTTGACATACTTTACATGTATTCCACCTAAGATGTATAGAGAAAATAAATAAAATGTAAATATTCCTCTAATCTATTATAATAATATATTCACTCCCAATGTCATCATGTCACTCAATAACCTTTATAAAAAAATTGACCCAAGCTCAATGGGCCCTAAGCGAATCCATACCTAGTATAACATCATAATCCCAAGGGTATTGTAAAAAGGCTAATATTAGTTTTGAATACACCAAGGTCAATAACACACCCACTAACATAGGAATATATTTATATCATATCCCTAGTATCCAACTAAAACTCCCAACATTCACACTACCTAGATTCCACTATCCTACATTGGTCCATAAGGAAGGGCACAATAAAATAATCTGAAGCTCTAGAATCAAATAGTAATTATATTAAAGTTTATTAAATATTTTATATTGATGATATGTTTGTTAATTATTTTTTTAATAAATATGGTGCAAATATACCATGTTTCCAATAATATAATATAATATCAGTGCCCTTTCTCAGTCATTGGTAAAGGTTTTGAGTGGACAATCTTATGCATAGTAGTCTAAGACCTCACATAATAAATATTCTCATGGATTATTCTCTCTATTCAACTATATCCTAACAATCATATTATACCCTAATCTTAAATAAATATTGAGTCTTTATCATCCTTGACTACTTTTCAATTTGTCTTTTATCCTTATTCTATCCATAAACACCTTACCCTATCTCTTTGTGAATTGTGTGGATGATAATGGTGATTTTTTTTAATGATTTTGGGAATATTGATGTGATTTTTGTGGAGGCCTAAAGTAAATTTTGGGTGTCAGTGACCACCCCTAGGTGGAACCTAAGTTCCTCATGACCTGAGGTCATGATGAGCTAGTAACTTGCTTCATAGCTAATATATGGCCTCTTAAAGTCTTTCATAGTTTTCTTATACCATATTTGCATTATCAATATAAAACTCAAGGGTTATAAGAGAGATAAGAAAAAAACCAATAATATCTTTATTAAGTCCCTTTTTTAACAAACTCACTTGAAGTTTCTCATCCTTAAGTAAATCTACATTCTATATAAAGTAAAAAAATTGGCTCTCATACTGAGCCATGCACCAATAACTTTTATTAAATTATATAACTCTTCAATCCACTTATATATGAAATACTCTAACAAGTAACATTCTTGAAATTGATCACCAAAATATCCCAAGTGACTAACTCTCTATCTAGATATAGATTTTGATCTTCATTCCTCTATCAAATTCTCATTATGTCCCTAAGAATTAGGATGGAAAAGCATTCCTTGGCAT
>JARHVA010003906.1:227500-357500 GCA_037957365.1 Torreya grandis
CATTTGAACAATAATTTTTTGTATATATAAGCCTTAATTATATTTTTATATGTATGTGAGTGAAATTTAAACATGTCCCTTATATGTGGCCCTGTGACCTTTTATTGCATGTTTTTTATGCTTTATGTATATTCTTTGTTTGTATGTGCCATCATCATGACACTTATTTTATCAGTTTGTGATGCCATGATAGGCATCATACATATTAAAAAAACTTAATACCATGATGGATATCATTAATCTCTTCTTTTGTATTTATTTTTAGATTTCAGTTCTAAATTTTGATCACTTATATGTGTGCCTAATTGCTAACATTTGTCTTGGCAATCTCATTATGTATGCTTGGTTTTACATGTATATCACATTATTATTATTATCAATTTATATATTATGATGTCATGCTCCTCCATGTTATCATTATTACTTAAATTTACATATTTTGCATAACATATAACAAATAACTTTTTATTTTGAGTTAATTTATTATGTGGGCTCAACAACTCACCTAAAAAAAGAGGGCATACATAGTGTATTATCTTAGAGACTAATCCCAAAAATTATAGTGCATAAACATAATTTTTTATATATATCAAATAATGAATCAAAAAACACACCTAGAAATTTCTTAGAGAGCCAGTGTGGATAAGAGTGATCCATTCAAACAAGAGTGCATCCTATTGTTGTCTAAATAGGGTGTTGTTATACTAATACCTAGAAAACTATAAATTTTACAATTTCTCAAAATCCCAAGTAGTATGAAATAGTTAAGAATAGGTACTTAGTATTAGTTTTCATAAAAACACTTAGGTTTATCTTAGATTTTTTTTTAGTTTGTGGGCATCATGCATAGCATGTATTCTAGGTTAGCACATAGTTTGTTCATAATTTTAGTTGTTATTACTTAGTATTAGAATACATATACATCAAATATCATATTATGGGATTGTGTGTGGCATATGACTTCTTTATTCCTCAATTGTATACTAATTTCATAGATGGAATGTAAATTATCGTCATTATCCATATTGTATACACTAAACACATATTATACTAACGTTTTCACCATTTTAAACCATTTTTACGGATAGTTTTTCACCATAAATAAGTCTTCTTTTGATCTATAATGGTTGTATTTCTATATTTCTCTCATTTTAACACCATAAAAATCTATTATAACTGATATAGACATTCCAAACTAATTCACTAATTTGGATATGCAATGATGGAGTCAAGTACACTATGATTTCTTAATCACACTCTCTTATTAATTAGGATTGGAGAATTCATAGTCCAATCCAATATATTTAATGTAAATGAAATATCTAAGGGTCATACCCTCTATAGTTACCATTTTTGTACAAAATGTTTCACCAAGAAAAAAATGGTTCACATACACAATCAAGTGTATTAATTCCTTTCCATTAGATTTATAAGTTTATTTTCTTTTATTCTTGATATTTATCCTAAGGACTAATTTTATACATGTTTCATTATAGATTCACACAAAACACAATTTATTTACTTTTAATCTAGTACTTTCTCATTGATGCATAAATAGAATAAAAGGAGACAAATGTGGACACATAAATTAACATTTAAGTTAAAATAGTGCACTTGTGACCACCTTTTTAATACACTTAGCTCATGACCTTTTTAGGGCCTTTTAACCACTTTCCTTCACTTTCCATGTGGAGGATTCATTCTTATAATCAAAATAATAACCACATAATGTCCCTATTACTTATGTAAATTAGTTCAATATCACACTGAGCCTATTCTTAGTACCCAGATCAGTTATTTGTGCTCCTTAGACAATAGTGCCTTAATTGGATAGTAGTGTATTGATCTCTTGTCCAGATCCACTGTTATTGTCCTCCTATCAAATAATGGTTATGTTATAAATTTCAAATTCATGAAAGGGTTATCCCTATAAGTTTATCAAGACCCATCTAAATGGATTCTAAAAATATCATTATAAATCAACATTTCAAACCATTTTTCATATAATAGGCTTCCACACTAAAAATTACCAAAATTATAATTGCACATTAAAAACAAATTCCTCATTTCTCTCAATTTTTATTACATACAACCCTATTATCTCTAGATAAAATATTAATGAACTTAGAAGGTCAAAATTCATAATTTAAGCACTTAATCACACTAGGATTACACCATGATTTATCAGTTTATACTAGTATTTCACACACACCACCATAAAATGAGAAAACTACATGGAGTTTGATCCCTTTTCAAAGTATTGGTATGTAGGTAATGCTTAACACATGGGGTGTTGAGGTCAAGCACAAATTCAAAAACTAGCCCTTTTTACTATATACAAACTATTTCATATAATTTGGACTTATACCCATGAAAGTGGATTGGAGAAATTTTCTCCAAAATAATTTTCTTATGTTATGAATAAAATGGACTATTTCAAACTATTTGGGCCATCGATCATTTTGAATGAACTGGACTATCTTAAATAATTTGGACTTATACCCCATAAAGTGAAGAGGAGAAAATTTTCTCCAAAAAATAAATTTAATATATTCCAAATAAATTGGAGTGTTTAAAACCATTTGGGCATAATTTATTTTGAATAAATTGGGATATTTTAAATAAAATGGAATTATACCCACTAAAGTGAAGTGAAGAGAATTTTCTTCAAAAATAAATTTGTTATATTCGAAATAAATTGGACTGTTTCAAAGTATTTGGACATAGACCATTTTGAGTAAGTAGGGTTCTTTTGATTAATTTAAACCTATACCTATAATATTGAGTGATCCAGAAGAAGATTTTCTCCAAAATTAAATTTTGTTTATTTCAAATAAATTAGATTGTTTCAAAAAATTTGAGCATAGATCAATGTGACTAAATTGAGATATTTTAAATAATTTGAAATTATACCCACTAAAGTGGAGTGGAGAATATTTTCTCCATAAAAATGTTTTCTATATTCCAAAAAAATGAATTATTTCAAACCATTTGGAGGCAGATAATTTTGAATAGATTGGAATATTTCAAACTCGTGGCATCCTTTTGGGCCTTTATATTGATAATTGATCCTTTGAATTAGATTTCATTTCTAGAACACATAGCACCATTTGAATAGCCAAATTATGGATGAAAATATATTAAAAAATCTAGTTCATCTACATAATAAAATATCATACCAATTGTTTATTGTTCATTGGGAAGATCTTTTGAATGATCAAGTGTCAATATACTAATTCAATAATTTCAAGGAATCTCCAATTATAAATAAAATTAAACTAATAAATAGAGAAAAGTAATTATAAATTAGAATCAATTATTTTTAAATTAATTTAACTATATTTGAAATAATTTAGAACTGATTTGTATGAAATTGATGATAATGTTTATTACTAGAATTATAGTTTATAATCAGTAAATACTGATGTAGGAACATCATCTCCACATTTGTAAAAAGGATTATTAAATGTGTTTTGAGTCTAAATGTGTCTTATTAGGGGTCAATAATTGTAATAAGGAGGTGTTTTAAAGTTTTACTATAACAAGAAATTCAAATTTGTAATCATGAAGATAATTGTCCTGAAGAGTCCTTTGAAGTGATAAGACCTTAGGTAGTCTAATGAAGTCATGAAAAGAGGTTAATTACCTTGTAAATTAGTATTTAATATTAATATAACATATACTTAAGATAAATTTTTATTTATTAGTAATTAAATAAGTCCTTGAGTCCATATAAAAGGTTGAAAATTAGTCTTAAGGAGATCTTACAAACTATCATGGAGTTTGTAAGCCCTTTTAACAATTGTGAGGGTATAAAAACTTAGAGATTATAATTTGGAGGTTAAGAGCATATATTAAATGTGAAAAAATCCCTATTAAATATGCAAATCCATATTTATAAACACCAAATGTGCTACATGTACATTGGAGAAGGTAAAGGAAGTCATATGCCAAGTATGATTGTTGGTTGATGAGATTTTGAGAAGACTATGTTAAGAAATATTCTAAACTATATTTTTAAATAAGTTGAGGAAGGATATGATTTGACCATATATTGAGTTCAAAATATTATAAAATCTATATAATCCTTATTTGATTGTGTTGATTAAAGAGGCAAGAAGGCTGAAATAAGTTGTAGGTGTGACGGCTTACAAATAAGGCCTTCAAGGCCATTAACACTTGTAAGTTGTATATAAGTATGATTTTATTAAATATAGTGAAGGTTTTTTTTTAATATTAATTCTCCTCTCTATATCACTAGTTTTTATATTATTCAATCATTTATGAGTTGATGTATGATCTCTTTGAATGACTATGCTAGAAGACTCCAAGAAGTACATAGTTGTAGGTATGAGTTTTAGAGTTTTGAGAAAATTTTAAATGGAATTAAGTTATTTTTATTTGTATATTGTGTTTATACATTTTTTTATATTATATATACTAAATATAATGATTTTATCCTCAATACACTACTCTAAATCTTTAAATTGGGAAAACTATGTAGGAAAATCAAAATTTATGAGCATTATCATGACTGTCAATCTGATTTTCTGAGAAAATACATAAAATAAAAATCAATGGATATAAAATATAAAATTTATATGGATTAAAAACATAAATTTTAAAAGTTTAATTAGGTTTTTAAGGTTTATATAACTTGATTTATTAATCTATTAAGCTTGTTACCCTATGACTATTCTTAAGGCAAGATTGTGGCCAAATTGGTATGTCTTAAATGTTTTAAGGTTGAATACATGGATTTAAGGATTATTAAAGGTTTAATATGTCATTTAAGAATTTTTTGACTACCTTATATGCATTAAAGTTATTAAAAAATACTCAAATAATAATTTCTCAATCTTAGGCCTGTTTCTTGTTGTACTAGGATTTGACAAGAGTTGGAAACTCAAGTTTATTCAAATTTCCATGGTGTAAAGATATAAAAAAATTATAATATAATTTATTTTGGAATGATAAATATTATTTAATTTGTTTCATTTCCATTTAAGGTGGTTCACACATGTGGAGGTGGTGTTGCAAGCTCAAATAGGGCTAATTAGGGCTATTGCAGAAATATGTAAGTCAAAATTCAAAGGATATGGTCCAAAGGAATGATGATTTTAATTGAGATATGTTGTATATAAGGATAATGGGTATCGTAAAATTAATTTTTTTGTCAAATAAGTTTTTATAATGGAATAAAAATATGGAAAACCAATTAGGAAGGGTTAGAAGGCCTTAAGGATGAAATTAAAGGAAAAGGGTGTTTGAGAAATATTGAAAGGTTGTGATATTTTTATTGAGTATTATTGGTTATGATAAAGTATTTTAAGTTTTATATATATATTGATCAAGTGTAAAGAAGTCTTGTTAAGAAAATTTTCACTTTGCCCTTCAAGAGTCAACATAAAAGACAAGTATTATGAAATGAAGAGTTTGGGTTTTAGGAATGGTTCCATGTTTTGATTTTGATGGCATGAAAGGTTCCTAGGATTTGAAATGTTTTAAATAGAAATATCAACCATTGACATGAATAAATAAGTTTTATAATGAGACTATCATGAATTTTATATAATGAATAATGGTTTCTTAGGTAATAAACTATTAAGTTCATAGTAAGACATAAATAGTCTTATAAATATGGGTTGGATGTCACACATTGGTGGAATCATTTAATGGTATTAGAGCAATGAATTTACTATTGAAAAGTTGATTATTGATTATTCAATTAGTTTGAAGTTTTTATATATAGAAGGTTCTTATAAAATGAAGAGCAAGGTAATCAAGAACAAAGTGAAAGCCAAAGAGGATTAAAGTAGTAAAGAGTTGTTTAGCTTAGATGGTAGAGCACAAGAGGATGCTATAAGGAAATAATCCAAGGTAAGAAGAAGAGATCTTAAATAAATGTGAAATACTAAAGTCGCATAGACTTAAGTGAGACTAATAGGAAGAAGTAGTTTATCAAAAGGCCAAGGTGCAATAGACTTGGATGAGATGATGGAGATGGAGCAAGGTGTGATAGACTTGATAGAGAAAATATAGATTGTGAAGAGAATGATGAAATTACTACATAAAAAAAAAATCAAATGAGAGAAAGAGAAATAGAAGGAAGTAAGAACAAGAACAATATTTCAAAAGAGGAATTAGTGAGATTAAACATAGGATATCATTGTTGAGGTTGATGGTAGAGAATATGTAAAATCCATGGAATGGATGGATGATGAAGATGAAGATAAAATGGCCAGTCAAATTGATTTCAAGGAGAAGAAAGAAAGTAAAGAAGTTTTTAATAAATCAACTAAAGGAATAGATCAATAAGATCAATATGGAAGAGGAAACTCAAATTTTTATATCTAATTTTGATTTTGATGTTGTGAGTGCAGGTACATAGGTGATGGAGGAATGTAAATTTTTTGAGCCAATGGATAGGCTTATGAGTGAAAGAGATGATGAAGAAGAGAACCAAATTGAGATTTTAACCTTTGAAGAGGATTTCCTGATTGAGAAAGAAGATTTGGAATAACAAGTGTTAAGCGAGGAAGAGTTGTTAATTGAACAAAAAGACATCATGTTTGTTTGTCATGATGACAAAGATGTATAATTTGGATTGCATGAAGTAATCAAGGAAGATAATATACCTAAATTTGATGTGAAATTACAACAAAAGGAAGAATAGGGACATGAATTTTATCAATTTGATTATATGAAAGAGATTTTATATTTAGAGAAGTACTTTGGACCACAAAATTTTCCATCAAATGAATCATTTATCTACATTAGTATAGACTAGTTGGAGGCTGAGTTGGCATTTTTGGAGTATGCCTTGAGCAATTAAATAACCATGGAAGAGGAATTATGTCCTAGAACAGAGATTGATAAATTTGTGGAGGTTAAAGAGATCTCAAATTAGCAAGGATGGTGTGTTGGGGAAGGGTGGAGGTAAATCCAAGAACAAACACACCTGTTCTAATTCCACCTGTTAGGATCTTGCTCCTCAGAAAGAGCACAGTATGATTACCAAATATAAGCAATTGAATATGCGTAAATAACTAGAAACACAAGTAACTAGAATTCACCAATAGCACAAAATATGAGAGACAATACAGTATCTTGTATTAACACTATACAGAAAAGAATACAACAAAGAGCCGCCACACTCTTTCACCTTACAGAGGATCGCCACACCTCAAGTGTACAGTAATTCTTCTCACACACACTCTCCTACACAAAAATAGGTCCCAACAACCAACTCACACACAGAATTGGTGTTCACCTCACCAACCAGTCAGTAATAACCCTGCCGGTACACTAAGCACTCTATAGCACTTCAAGCTGATCTCTCATGAACCTACAACCTGCAATTCAAAGACCAAACTTACATGTAGATCCCCAATGAGCTTGCAACAACCTGCAACTCACAGATCTTACAACTAGAAGGAACTCTTCCTTTCTATCTCATATATCTTTTAACAATACATGCCAATGGGTCTATAAATAGATCCCTAACTTAAACAATAACTTAGACTCTTAATTTAGACAATTATCCTCGCAGCCCAAGACTCTAACTGGTCTCAACATGTAAACTCTTCGTTCACTTAACTAACTATCCATGAAACGAGCAATTCTGGAACACACAGGTGACCGACGTCGGTCCCTGCTTGTCTGGTTCTGCCGACCTTGGCCGACTTCCTGCCGTCACCGGTGGCCTTCTGCACTGGTCTCTGCCGACATCGGTCCTGCTGCCAACGCCGGTGCTCCTGGATCTCAGCAACCATTGTTCCTTCAGTTTGCAAAGGGTTGAAACTTTTAGCTCCACAACCTAACAATCTCCCACTTGGAGATAAACAGCTGCAACCTGTACCTGTACCTGTACACCATCTAGTTTGTTCCCTTGGCTATGTATCCATCTTCAAAATCACCCTTGAAGACCAACCACCACAAAATCCATGGTGCAAAATCTGTCATCCAAATTACCTGCCACATCCGCATCTACAACCATGTAGAAAAGAGAACTTGACCCTGCATAGCATGTGCACCTGCTGCTGGTCCCACTGAACTGCCCTTCAATATTACTTTCCCGGATTGACTCCAAACTTGTGATAACTCCCACTACTTGGGAAAACTCAGGTTTAGTACATACCATGCACTCAACCTCATTATGTGAATCAAGACACCTATTCTATGAACTGTCTAACCATCGGCATGCTAACCGGTTTCACACAATCATCCTGAAACAAAGTCAACATATGACCTACCATGTCTCTAGAACACACTCATGCCAAAGAATCTTGCTGCTCCCAGATTCTCCATGACAAACACCTGAACTAGCTTTACCTTTAGTTCAGCAATACCTGTATATGTAACCCTATAACAAGCACATCATACAAAAATAGGATAGTGTAGCTAATACTATCCAACCTGGTAAAGAGAAACACAATGATCAAACCTCCATTGCCCTACAACTAATGCAAGATCAAATACCCTGATCTTCCATCTCATGTATCCATTTTTGCTCTTCTTTATCCTTAGCATCCATTCGTCTCTCAGTGCTTACTTCCAGCTGGCAACACTACCCAAAACCCCTGTTTGGTTCTCCTCCAAGGAATCACATCCTCATTCATGCCTAGCTCCCACTGTTTCCTGGATCTACCTGTTCTGCTTCTTCAATAACTTCCTAGTCCTATGCCATAAGTGAGCAACAAGTAGTGTAAAGAAGGGAAATGATGAATTTAAGAACTTACTTACACCTTCAGTCCTCCATATGGGCGCTTGAGACTCCATGACAGCTTGCTGTCCACCCAAAATTCGTCTCAGTGACTAATGCCGGTCACATCTCAGTCTATAGCCGACCGATGTCAGTTCCCTGCGACTGCCTCCCTGTCGACGTCAGTTTCCCCTGGCCGACACCGGTCTCTCTTTGCCCTGAGCCACCGACGTCAGGCTGCACATAGCCGACGTCAGTCCCTGTATGGACGCCGACATCGGTTTTCTTGCCGATGTCGGTCTCTGTGTTTTTCTTGTGAGCCCTGACTTTTTCCCGCGAGCTCCTTTTGGATCAAACCCTTGTCCAAATCACCCTTGCTCTGCTCAGAATTCATCTGCACCTTGTGCTGAACTCTGTCCGTCACTTTCTCCTTGAAAACCAAGGCTTTCATGTTCTTGTCACTAACATCGAATTCCTCAAGAAATGTCACCTTCTTCTTCTGCATACAGAAACCACGATCCATGCTTTCCAAATCTGAAAGCATACTCTTTGACTCAAGAACCAGCATCTCCTTCTTATCTATGTGACCAAGCCTATTAAGCCACATCTTCGAATCTACAACTGAAGTAGATAACCCAGAAGAAGAATCAGTAAAACAAGTAGATAGATAAAGTGTACCTACTTTCTTACCTCTAGCTACAACAAGTGTACCCTTGGTAACCTTCCAAGAGTCTGTTGTGAGAGTTACTGTGCAACCCTCATCACCCAAACTTCTAACAAAAATCAAGTTCTGCTCTAGAACTGGGACGTGCATGACCTCCTTTAACACCCATGTGTTACATGTCTGCAGTTTCAGCTTCACTTTCCCTTTGCCAACAATCTGACAAGGCTTACCATCCCCTACACAAATTTTTCCAAAATCTCCCTGGACATACTCATGAAAAAATTCCCTATGTGGGGATGCATGAAAAGAGGCACCAGAATCTAAAACCCAAGATTCTACTTTATCCAAAGAACATACTAGAGCATCCTGTGCAATGTAACCCGCAACATCTGCTTCTTCTTCATGTTCTTCATGCTGATCTATACCCGATCTGCAATCTCTCTTTAAGTGCCCTTGCTTTCCACATTTCCAGCAGGTTATTCTGCCATACCTGGACTTGGATCTCTTGCCCATCTTCGACCTTGATCTCCCATGCTCTATCTTCTCTCTTGGCCTTCCTCTTCCTTCAACACTCAAAGCATCTCCAGATGATTCACCTGTGCTTTTCCTGCGTATCTCTTCGTTCAAGATCACACTCACAACATCATCCACTTTTAAGACTTTTGAAGGAGACACAGTATTAGAAACTGCCATTACCAAACCTTCCCAACTTTCAGGTAATGAACACAAGATTAAGAGAGCTCTAATTTCATCATCAAATACAATATTGATGGAACTTAACTGGTTTACCAAACCATGGAAATCACTAAGATGGCTATGAACAGATCCACCTTCCAACATTTGCAAATTAAATAAACGCTTCATAAGAAATACCTTATTAGAAGCCGAGGGTTTTTCATACAAATTTGCCAAAGATTTCATCAACTCCACTGTTGTCTTACACTGTGATAAGCTGGAAATCACAGATGATTCAAGACTCAATCTAACAAATCCCAGAGCCTTCCGATCAAGAACCTCCCATTCTTCATCTTTCATATCCAAGGGTTTGCTAGCAACCCCACCCAACGATAAGTACAAATCTTTCTGATATAGATAGTCCTCAATCTGCATCCTCCATAATTGGTAGTTCTTGCCATTAAACTTTTTCATTCGTAGTTGATTGTTTTCTGCCATTGCTCAACTCCCACTCAAATAGAAACCCTGTGAGTAACCTATAATCAAAACACACTACCCAGATCTACACCAATCTGTTAGTATCCCAACCAAAAGCTCTGATACCACTTGTTAGGTATCAACTTTTGAACCTACAACCAAGGCTCTGATACCACTTGTTGGGGAAGGGTGGAGGTAAATCCAAGAACAAACACACCTGTTCTAATTCCACCTGTTAGGATCTTGCTCCTCAGAAAGAGCACAGTATGATTACCAAATATAAGCAATTGAATATGCGGAAATAACCAGAAACACAACTAGAATTCACCAATAGCACAAAATATGAGAGACAATACACTATCTTGTATTAACACTATACAGAAAAGAATACAATAAAGAGCCACCACACTCTTTCACCTTACAGAGGATCGCCACACCTCAAGTGTACAATAATTCTTCTCACACACACTCTCCTACACAAAAAACGGTCCCAACAACCAACTCACACACAGAATTGGTGTTCACCTCACCAACCAGTCAGTAATAACCCTGCCGGTACACCAAGCACTCTATAGCACTTCAAGCTGATCTCTCATGAACCTGTAACCTGTAATTCAAAGACCAAACTTACATATAGATCCCCAATGAGCTTGCAACAACCTGCAACTCACAGATCTTACAACTAGAAGGAACTCTTCCTTTCTATCTCATATATCTTTTAACAATACATGCCAATGGGTCTATAAATAGATCCCTAACTTAAACAATAACTTAGACTCTTAATTTAGACAATTATCCTCGCAGCCCAAGACTCTAACTGGTCTCAACATGCAAACTCTTCGTTCACTTAACTAATTGTCCGTGAAACGAGCAATTTTGGAACACACAGGCGACCGACGTCGGTCCCTGCTTGTCTAGTTCTACCGACATCGGCCGACTTCCTACCATCGCCGGTGGCCTTCTGCACTGGTCTCTATCGACGTCGGTCCTGCTGCCGATGCCGGTGCTCCTAGATCTCAGCAACCATTGTTCCTTCAGTTTGCAAAGGGTTGAAGCTTTTAGCTCCACAACCTAACATGGTAGAAAGAAGAACATGAAAATACTTCTAAGTCTAAAATTTTTATTCCTAATTGTGTATTAGACTATGCATATGTAGGTTTATGTGAAGAGGTGGAGATTTTTGAGTAATAATTTCTTGAAAATTTTCAAAGAAACATCCTCATTTTGGAGGATCAAGTTGAAAAAAAGAGGACTAAATATGGAGTAGAGTTGCATGCTCATATTTATGAGCAAATGGTTGAATAATACTTGATATCAAGAAATATAAGAGGTGAATAAGATAAAGAGATCAAAAATTGTAAAAAGAGGAAAAAGTCTTTTGAACAGGTGTTCAAAAAAATTTGTACATAGGCAGTATGATGTAGGAGCATCATCTCCACATCTATAAAAAGGATTTTTAAAAGTGTTTTGAGTATAAATGTGTCTTATTAGGGTCAAATATTGTTAATAAGGAGGTGTTTGAGAGTTTCACTAAAAAACTCAATTCAAATTTATAATCATGAAGATAGTTGTCTTGAAGAGTCCTTTGAAGTCATGAAAAGAGGTAAATTGCCTCATAAATTATTCTTTCATATTATTATAACATATATTTAAGATAAATGGTTACTTATGAGTCATGAAATAAGTCCTTTAGTCCATTTAAAAGGTGAAAATCAACCTTAAGGAGATCTTATGGAATATAATGGAGTTTGTAAGCCCTTTTAACAATTGTGATGGTATGGAACCTTGGAGATTAGACTTTGGATGTTAATATCATAAATTAAATGTGAAAAATTCCCTATTACATATTTAAATCCATCTTGTTAAACACCAAATATGCTACATGTATGTTAAGATCATAAATTAAATGTGAAAATTTCCATATTACATATTTAAATCCATATTTTTAAACACCAAATATGCTACATGAATGTTGGAAAAGGTAAAGGAAGTCATATGCCAAGTATGGTTATTGGTTGAGAAGATTTTGAGAAGACTATGTTAAGAAATATTCTAAACTATATTTGTAAATAATTTTATGAAGGATATGATTTGACCATATATTTAGTGAATAATATTACAAAATATATATCATCCTTGTTTGAGGTTTTGAGAAAAGAGGCAGGAAGTCTGAAGTAAGTTGTAGGTGTGAGGGCTTGCAAATAAGGCCTTCAAGGCCATTAACACTTGTAAGTTGTATATAACTATGATATTATTGAATATAATTAAGGTTTTATTGTTTGAATACTCATTATACTCTAAATATCACTATTTTGTATATTCTTTAAGTATTCATGAGTTGATGTATGATCTCTTTGAATGACCATGCTAGAAGATTCCAAGAAGTAGATAGTTGTACGTCTACATTTTAGTGTTTTGAGAAGATTTTTGAATGTAATTAAGTGATTTTTATTTTTTATTATGTTCATACATGTTTTTATATGTTATATTAAAAATATATTATTGTATCCTCAATATTTTTATCTAAAATTCAAATTGGGAAGACTGTGTAAGAAAATCAGAATTTCTGAGTATTATCATGACTGTAAATCTAATTTTATGATAAAATAAATACAATAAAAATAATTGGATATAAAATATAAAATTTATATGGATTTTAAAAAAAAAAAAAAATCCAAGTGTAATTAGGTTTTAACAAGTTTATATAACTAGATTTATGATTTTTTTAAGCTTGTTGCCTTGTGACTGTTCTTAAGGCAAGATTGTGGCCAAATTGGTATATCTTGATGGTTTTAAGGTTGAATGGATGTATTTAAGGATTTTTAAATGTGTAATATTTTATTTAATACTTTATGAACCACCTTATATGCATTAAAGTTATTCAAAAATACTCAAGCAAAAATTTCTCAATCTTAGGTCTGTTTCTTGTTGTACTAGGATTTGATAAGAATTGGAAACTCAAGTTTGTTTCAATTTACATGGTGTAAAGATATAAAAAAAATTAATATTATTTAATTTGTTTTAGGTCCATTTAATATGGCTCACAAATGTGGAGGTGGTGTTGCAAGCTCAAATAAGGCTAATTATGCTTATTATAGAAATGTGTAGGTCAAAATTTAGAGGATATGGTCCAAAGGAATCATGATTTTAATTGATATATGTTGTAGATAAGGATAATTAGTGTTATAAAATGTAATTTTTTTATCAAATAATTTTTTATAAGGGAATAAAAATCTAGAAAACTAGTTAGGGAGGGCTAGAAGGCCTTAATGGTGCAATTAAAGGAAAGGGTGTTTGAGAAAGATTGAAAGTTGTAATATTTTTATTGAGTATTGGTGGTTTTTATAAATTTTTTAAAGTTTTTTATAGAGATTTATCAATTGAAAATAATTCTTATTAATTAAATTTTCACTTTACCCTTCAAGAGTCGACATACAAGACAAGTATTGTGAAATGAAGAGTTTGGGTTTTAGGAATGGTTCCATGTTTTGATTTTGATGGCATGAAAGGTTCATAGTATTTTTAATGTTTTGAATATCATCATCAGCCATTAACATGAATAAATACTTTTGATAATGAGACTGACAAAAAATTTATATAATTAATTATGGATTCTTGGGCAATGAACTATGAAGTTCATGATAAGACATAAATAGTATTATCAATATGGGTTAGATGTCACACATTGGTGGCATAATTTAATGGTATTAGAGAAATGAATTTACTCTTGAAAATTTGATTATTTATTATTTTATTAGTTTGAAATGTTTATGCATAGAAGGTTCTTGTAAAGGGAAGAGCAAGGTAATGAAGAAGAAAGTGAAAGCGAAAGAGGATTAAAGAAGTAAAGAGTTGTTTAACTCAGTTGGTAGATCAAAATAAGATGCTCTAAGGAAAGAATCAAAGGTAATAATAAAAGAGCTTAGATAAATGTCAAATACTAAGGTGAAATATACTTAGGTGAGACTAAGAGGAAGAAGTATTTTTTCAAAAGATTAAGGCACAATAGACTTGGATGAGATGATGGAGATGGAGAAAGGCAAGATCGAATTGATAGAGAAAATATAAATGGTGAAGAGAGTGATAAAATTATGGCCTAAAACAAAGACCCAAATGAGAGAAAATCCAATGAGAGAAAGATAAATAAGAAGGAATCAACAACAAAAAGAATATTTCCAAAGATGAATCAGTGAAATTAAACAGAGGATAACATTGTTGAGGTTGATGGAAGAGAATATGTGAAATCCATGGAATGGATGGGTGATGAAGAGGAAGATAAAATGGCTATTCAAATTGACTACAAGGAGAAGAAATAGAGTAAATAAGTTGCTATGTAAGCAACTAAATAAATAGCTAAACAAGTTCAATATGGAAGAGGAAACTCAAATTTTTATATCTAATTTTTATTTCGATGTTTTGAGTGAAGGTACATAGGTGATGGAGAAATGTAAAGTTTTTAATCCAATAAATAGGCTTATGATTGAAAGTCAAGAAGATATCCAAATTGAGATCTTAACCTTTGAATAATATTTTTTGAAGGAGAAATAAGATTTAGAACAAGTGTTAAGTGAGGAAGATTTGATTATTAAACAACAAGACATCATTTTTATTTGTCATGATGACAAATATGCAATATTTGGATTTCATGAAGTAATCAAGGTAGAGAATATACCTAAATTTGATGTGAAGGTACAACAAAAGGAAGAACAAGGACATGAAGTTTATTAATTTGATTATATGAAAGAGACTGTAGATTTAGAGAAGTAATTTGGAGCATAAAATTTGCATCAAATGAATCATTGCCTACAGTAGTAAAGAGCATTTGGAGGCTGAGTTAGAATTTTTGGAGTATTCCTTGAGCAATGAAACAACCATAGAAGAGGAATTATGTCCTAGAATAGAGATTGATATATTTGTAGAGGTCAAAGATATCTCAAATGAGAAAGGGTGGTGGAAATATTAACTTGAAGAGACTTCCAAGTCTCAAATTTTAATGTCTAATTATGTATTGGACTATGCATGTGCAAGTTTATGTGAAGAGATGGAGATCTTTGAGAAAGAAGTTCTTGAGAAGTTTCAAAGAAACATCCTCATCTTGGAGGATCAAGTTGCAAAAAAAGGACTAAGTGTGGAGTAGAGTTGCATGCTAATATTTATGATAAATTGGTTGAAGAATAATTTATATCAATCAAGATAATAGGTTAAAAATATAAAGAGATCATAAATTTGAAAAATAAGGAAAAGTCTTTTGAACAGATGTTCAAAAAAATTTGTACATAGGAAGTATGATGAAAGAGCATCATCTCCACATCTATAAAAAGTATTTTTAAATTTTTTTTGAGTATAAATGTGTCATAATGGGCCAATAATGTTAATAAGGATGTGTTTGAAAGTTTCACTACAAAAATCAATTAAAATTTGTAATCATGAAGATAGTTGTCTTGAAGAGTCATTTGAAGTCGTAAGACCTTGTGTAGTCTAATGAAGTCATGAAAAGAGGTAAATTGACTTGTAAATTAGTATTTAATATTATTATATCATATATTTAATATAAATGGTTACTTGTGATTCATGAAATAAGTCCTTCAGTCCATTTAAAAGGTGAAAATCAATCTTAAGGAGATCTTATGGACTATCATGGCATTTGTAAGCCCTTTTAACAATTGGGAAGGTATGGAACCTTGGAGATTACACTTTGGATGTTAATATAAATAATTAAATGTGAAAATATCCATATTACATATTTAAATCCATCTTGGTAAACACCAAATGTGTTTCATGTACATTATAAAAGGTAAAGGAAGTCATATGCCAAGTATGGTTGTTGGTTCAGAAGATTTTGAGAAGACTATGTTAAGAAATATTTTAAACTATATTTGTAAATAAGTTTAGGAATAATATGATTTTAACCTATATTTATTTCTAAATATATAAAATCTACATCATCATTTTTTTAGTATGTTGAGAAAAGAGGCATGATGTCTAAAGTAAGTTGCAGGTGTGAGGGCTTACAAATAAGGCTTTCAATGCCATTAACACTTGTAAGTTATATATAAGTATGATTTGATTAAATATAATGATTTTTTTTTTTTAATATTAATTATCCTCTCTATATCACTATTGTGTATTTTATTTAAGCATTTATGAGTTGATGTATGATCTCTTTGAATGACTATGCTAAAAAATTCCAAGAAGTACATAATTCTAGGTCTAAGTTTTGGTGTTTGTAGAAGACTTTTAAATATAAGTAAGATATTTTTATTTATTTATTGTTTTTATACATGTTTTTATAGGTTATATTCAAAATTTCATGATTTTATCCTTGATATTTTTCTCTAAAATTTTAAATTGGGAAGACTATGTAGGAAAATCAGAATTTCTGAACATTATCATGACTGTAAATCTGATTTTATGAGAGAATACATACAATAAAAATCATTGGGTATAAAATATAAAATTTATAAGGATTTATTTTTTTTTATAAATTTAATGAGGTTTTGAAAGTTTAATATAACTTGATTTATGAATTTTTTAAGTTTGTTGTCCTATGATTGTTCTCAAGGCAAGATTGTGGCCAAATTGGTATGTCTTGAAGGTTTTAGGGTTGAATGAATGGATTTAAGGATTTTAAAATTATTAATATGTTATTTAATACTTTTATAAACACCATATATTCATTAAAGTTATTAAAAACTACTCAAACAATAATTTCTCAATCTTAGGCTTGTTTCTTGCTGTACTAGGATTTGACAAGAATTAAAAACTCAAGTTTATTTCAATTTCCATGGTGTAAAGATATAAAAACTTGTAATATAATGTATTTTGTCATTATAAAGAGGATTTAATTGGTTTAAGTTCCATTTAATATGTTTCACACATGTGGATGTGGTGTTGTAAGCTCAAATAGGGCTAATTAGGCCTATTGTAGAAATGTGTTAAGTCAAAATTCAGATGATATGGTCTAAAGGAATGGTGATTGTAATTTATATATGTTTTAGATAAGGATAATGGGTATCCTAAAACATATTTTTTTTCAAATAAGTTTTTATAATGGAATAAAATGCTAGAAAACAAGTTAGGAAGGGCTAACAGACCTTAAGGGTGCAATTAAAGGAAAAGGGTGTTTGAGAAGGATTGAAAGGTTGTAATATTTTGATTGAGTATTGGTGGTTCTGATAAAGTGTTTGAAGTTTTTTTATATATTGAGAAAGTGAAAAGAATTGTTGTTAAGGAAAATTTCACTTTACCCTCTAAGAGTCCACATATAAGACAAGTATTGTGAAATGAAGAGTTTGGGTTTTAGGAATGGTTCCATGTTTTGATTTTGATGGAATGAAAGGTTCCTGGGATTTTTAATGTTTTAAATATCATCATCAGCCATTGGCATGAATAAATAATTATTATAATGAGACTAGCATTAATTTGATATAATGAATTATAGATTCTTGGGTGATGAACTATTAAGTTCATGATAAGACATAAATATTCTTATAACTATGTGTTAGATATCACATGTTGGTGACATCAAATGCACTTGAAAGAATTAGGCAAAGTTACATCTTTCTAAACATTGGTTCATAGCTATTGGCATGGATTTTTTGTTTTCTCCTAAGAATGTGATGATTGATGTTAGTTCGATTATCAAATCATTTTCATCTTGTTGTTTTCCATTTCTAGTATATATACTTGACATAACATAACTCATTTTTTATTTTTTATTTGTAACACAATTCTACAAATTAAAATAAATGAACAATGTGTTGGAAATTGAAAAATCATCTCTGAAGGTCCCTTTAAAAATAACTTAATCCAATTTTTGTATGTTTATATTGAACAGTTTAGAATGTTTTTTACCCCAAACAAACATGAAATTTGAACTTGTGTAACCCATGGATTGAATGAGTATCCTCAAATGATTTTCCTTTATCTTTGAGCAATGCCAACATGAGAAAAATACTATAGTGCTACCTTCAAACTTTCGTTGGAATGATCTCGAATGTAGTATGACATATTTTCAATTTTATATTCTTTTTTTCCTATATTATGCATTTGCATATCTTTTGTTTTGTGCACAAAAAATAATAAGTCATCCAAACCCAAAATCAATATTTTTTTAGAGTTGGTTTTAGTTTTTCCTTTGAAATGTTTGCAATTTGTTAAAAAATAAATGAATCATTTATTAAAAATATTATATTATAAGAGATATAACATGAAAAAAATTTAAGAAAATGTTTTACATGTTACTAGACTAGTTGTTGATGTGATTTTGATTTTGATTTCTTATAGTAACTTAAAAACATAATGCATTTCATTTGATTAATTTTTTTTGCATTTCTTTAAATCTTATAAAGATTCATATAAACACATATGAAAATAAATACATGCTCAGACACAATGTAACTACAATACTCATTATTCACAGATGTACCATTTCTATTTCCAGTTTTATAACACACATATGCATATAAAAGTTCACATTAAATCCTTATAACTTGACCATGAATGTATCATAATCTAAATCAGTCTAATTTTTCCATAACTCATTTCTCATAGATGTTGATAATAATTTAACATTGATCAACCAACATCTATATTCTTATAGTAATGAAAGTATCATTTGTTCTTATGCATACCAATATCTATTTATATGTTTATGTAACCCATCACAACAACAAAAAAATAAGATTTACTCTTCTAAGCCATAGTTCACTATCAATAAATTCAAATGAATATACACCTTAATAGTTAAACCCCCTTCATATAGTTCCAATTAGACACATCAAATTAAAAACTATTCAAATAAATAGAAATATAATTATTTATAGCACAATATAATTTATTGTTTTTTATTGATAAAGAACATAAGGATACTTTGCATCAAAATTTATTGTATTGAAGACATCGTATAACACATATTGTGTTATTTTAATTTAGGTAAATTAAACATGTAAACAACACTGTAATGGGTAAATTAAACTTGTAAACAATATTTTAATGGGTAAATACAACCACATTTAGTCTACACAATAATAAAATGAACCGCATTTCCAAATCCCAAGCTATTGCAAGTTTATATTTTATTATCTTCTACAATATCCTATCTATGAAGAAAAGTTCAATTGTAATGTGTTTAAATAAATAACTATAATTTATTTATTCTAGACTAGTATTAAATTATATAATTACACATTTATTGAAAAGGGTTTTCACCTTTTTTTTTGCCTTTTTGTAGTTTATATGGGTGCACTCTTTCATTGAAACTTTGTTTCTTTATTCCCTACAAGGTATTATATAATGTAGTAACTAAAAATTATTGTTATCAATTGATTTTTGATATTTTAATTTAAAAAATGTCTTGTTGTAAAGTTTTATCTTATGTTGTTTTCATGGAGGCACCAACCTACAGAGTTGTGTCATGGGTTGTTGTGTTGTAGACACAAAGTGTTAGAGCTACATTGTGATTTGTTTTAATTGAGACATAAAAAGATGAATAAATATTCTATTAGTATTATGAATCATTGATAAATATAAAATTATATAATTGAAAATATATGCATGATCTTATGTTAACTTCAACTCGCAATGTGTCATGTTCACTGATATGATTTTTCATTATTATTATTTCTTCACTTGCATGCAATGCCATTAGTGCTACACATTGAAAGATTACTAAGCTGTTAGGTTTGAAAAATAAAGTATACACATTGAAATATTGTTAAGATGTTATATTTGGAAAATGAAGCATGATTATAAAATAAATTAAAAATATTATGTTCCTAGTACTAATCAAAGCAGTTGTTCTTATATTGGCTATTCTAAATTTGTTAAACAAATTTGAAATTAAAAATAAAAAATCATTTTTTATTTAATTTCTATAATGCAAGATAAATTTATCTGTAACTTTGTATAAGTACGCACCAATCCAACTCCTATATATACCCCTAGTACACCACATGCATCTAGATAATTGAAAGTAGAGACAAGTGTCTCCCAAAAGATGTTATCTACTTCATTTTTGAATGACCTTCCTATTTTTTGTGAACCAATCATTTGAAATGTTGGTACATCTTTGTAGATGTCAAAACCATCCTTTAATCTACTTTGTTGTGAATGGAGGTTGAAACCTTGTAGTTTAAAATGAGCTAGATCTTGATAAAAATTAATACTTTTAATATGTGTCCAATCAAATACATAACTATTTGGACCCCATAGTATGGCACCCATATCTTGCATGTAATGGAAATCACCAAAACATAGATTCTTAAGAGAAGTCTGAATAGTAGGATAATTTTCTAGTTTATGGATGATGAATACATTGAAGGACATAACAATAACTTTTTCAATCAATGTCTGAATAAATATGTGAAGATGTTATTCCTTAAAAACTTTAGTGAGATTCAAAATATCAATAATTATCAAATCAGCATTCAGACCAAGAATGAACATTTCACTAAAATCTTCTAAAATGGATGGCCAAAGACATGGGGCCCATAATGGAAACTACATATTTATATATCTATTCTAGGAAGCTAACCTCCATTATTATGTAGATAAATTTTCAAAATGCTTAATGAATCTTGAGTTAATGCTTCCTAGCCTTTTTTATTTTTTGAAATACCTTCATTTAGGACACACAAATAATCAAACCTTTTTGTATGAATTTTACATTACTCCATTACCTCTTCAGCTATGATTTTTTAGTCTGGTGGTAGTGTCGTATCATGGTTTCTAAATTAGTCTACAATTTTTGATAATATTTTACTTTTCAGCTTCACCTTTTTACATGAATTATCCATGCTATTGTACTTAGGGGTTTTCAAGAAGGCAATAAACCTTTTTTCCAATAAATCTTCTACTTTTACTTTTTATTTGTCTAAAATACCTTGAATATTTTTAATTACTATTGTACCAATCAAATTTAAATCTTATTTATTTGACCAAGTAAAGTACCACTTTCAAAAAAATCAAATTCCTTATCAAAACAATCCCAAATGGGTTGTTCCATGAAAAGAAGGCATTTTATCTCTTGCAATTATTATTTTGAATAGATCATTTGTGTGAATAAGTGTTCATCTTGTTCATGTGTTTCTTCCATCCTTTTATTCCTTGTTTCAAAATTCTTCCAATCTCTCAGTTTGATAAGGTCACGTACAAATCAAACTCTTTATACAAAAGAATCCTTATAAATTATTTTGTTGGCTTCATTATATTGATTACATATTTTGTGCACAATATGGAATGGAGTACAAGTTTTCATAAATCTTGCCCTTCTAACACAACATTTATTTCTCAATGATTGTGAATTGTATTCTTCCTTTGAAAGAATTCTTTGCTTTTATATAATTGTGTGTTGGCCATATACAATTTTGAACCTAATAGTTTTTTTCTCCATCATATCTTCTAGGACTTCCTTTGATTCAATAATACAATTAGGGTTGCTTGGATAAAAAATAATTAACAAATCATCCTTCATTAGAACCTCATTATGTTTTACAAATGAATGAATTATATCATTCACCCCTCTTTCATTCAGATTTATTATTTCAATATTTTCATCCCCTAATTCATAGATCCATATGAGAATGTTCAAGGTGTAATTGCTAGAGGAAATATACCATGTAGAGAATTCATTGTGTGTCTCATCAGAAGTTTGTGTCAACAAAAGTGTTCTAACCTTTTGTTCAATCTTATTTTGCTCTACTGGTATGAGTAATTGTATGGCCTCTTTCAAATTTTCTTGTCTTATTTTATTCAATGGTTTTTGTCATGACTATAAGGTATCTTAAATACATTTTTTCATGGTGGTAAGTAGAAGTTGTTTCCCCTTGTTGATGTTTTTATTTAAACATGTTTTGTATTCTAATGACCAATATGTCTATCAAACCAAACATTTGAATATTATCATATCTATTCAAATGAAACCCAAATGTTTCACAAGAAAGAGAAAAATTGTTTTTTGTCAACTCCATTTTATTAGGTGTAAATTTATTGAAATTAGTTATAGCTCAATGGATAATTCCCTCTTCTCCATTCCATACTTCTATTTGTAATTTAAGGGCATCTTAAAGTTCATCCTTATCACAGGCTATGATTATTTCAATTTGAGAAGATTTTTTTCCTAATGTAGTGATAAACAAGTATATATCTCGATACATGTTTGATGGACTAAATAATTCAAAATACCAATCCATAAGAGGAATTTTATCACCACCATAGAATGGAAGATATTTATGTGGATTTAATTTTAGTTTTGGTATTTTAAAGATTACTCTATCCAAATTCTCTTTGAGTGAGGCCTTCTTCTGTATTTTATCAAAATTATCTTCGAGTGAAGCCTTCTTCTACCTTTTAAGTTTGGTAATTATTTTTTCACCTAAAGACATTCTACAAAGTAATTAAAATGATTTAAATATTAATCTTTTGTAAAATTTAAGTTGCATATTGCATCGTTACATTAATTTTTTTGTGTTTGAGTAGTGATTAAATGTATATCAATAAATGTTAATTCTAAACTACAATACAAAATACATATTAAATCTTTGTAATATATACATTAACTCACACTTAAACTAATAAGGTATGACCAAACTAAAAATAAATTATGTGCACCAACCAATATAATCTAATGGGAAAAGGAATCCACAAACATATGTTTCAAATGAGAAATATGAAGGGAAGTATGTTTCTAATATGTGTCAAAATGCCCATCAATAGGTACCTTCAAGGTATCACCTAGGAGATACCTTTCAGTCATGCACACGAGTGAATTTTTCTCACAAAGATATATCATAGGAGATACCTTCAGTTTAACCATGATGGTATTACAAGTATACTACAAGGCCCTTGAAGGAATCTCCTAGTGGACACCTCAAAGGGTATTGTCATACATTTAAAGGAATGTTGAATGTATCTCCTAGTCAATATTTTCTTCACCTTGAAATTAGTATTGGTTGATAACTTGATAACTTGAAGGGCCTTCTAATACTTGAGATAGCATGTATTTTATGTCCTCTTGTGCACATGTTCTTTTCACCTCAATCTAATTCAATAATTTTCCCTATTACATTAATAATCTCAGATCAAAATAATTACCTTGTTGTACCTCTAAAATTTTCCTTTACCTTGATGGTACTTTTAATATCTTCAAAGTATCTCTTAAGATATACCTTCAAGTTACTCATGAAGGTATTACAAGGCCCTCAAAGGAATCTCCTATTGGATACCTAGAGATTGAACTTGCCCAGTGTTATTAAGGTTTGTAATATCTTTAAGGTATCTCCTAGGAGATATTTCAACTTGACCATGAAGGAATAGTTTAGTCACTACTATTGATGCCTAAAACTCTCATTATCAATGAATATTTTCCTATGGAAAACTTTACAAATACAGGATGAAATTATGATTTCTAAGGTTGTAGAGTAGAAAAATGCTAACTCCTACTATCTTAATTTATTAAAATGGTTATCTATAAAAATGAGAATGTGAGGAAGCAAAATGATTACTATCCACACCTTACAAAAGAAATGAGATCTAAATAAATAGGCAAGGCAAACACTAAAAGAAGAGACCCATAGAGATTCCCTATTTGTGACCATGATGAAATGATTACAACTGAATAGATGTCTGAGGCTCATGATTGCAATTGGCCTCTATATATTAGATATAGGGAAACTATATTATTTTGTTAAGACCACATGCTTGGAAAAAGTGAGGTAGTACCACGTGTCTAGTCCTAAAGACATCCCACTTGTATTACACTCAATAGTTTTGGACTTTAAAAATCAAAGGATTACACCTTAGGCCAAGCGTAGAATGTTTCAAAATCTTTTCTCAAAAGGGGGATCCCCACTATTATCCAATGAATCTTCTTTAAATATTGATGAGACAAAACAGCTCCTGAGTAAGTGTGAAGATGAGACATGTCATGTGAGTGCTTCTTCAGAATAGATGGGGACTTTTTTGGTGAGGTTGTGCATGGAAATTCCATGTGTAAAAGGAATATAAAGGTTAGGACCTATTCAAAATTAATAAATGGATATCAGAGAAGAAGCACCAAAAGGGGATCAATCAAAAGGTGCTAAATAACTATGTCGATGCTGAGCAAGCCCAAATAAAGAAATGAACTATTCCAAAAATTAAAAAAAACATGGATTTCTTATCCAAATTTCTTAATGAATCATAGGGGTGTCTACCTGTGAGTAGGAAAACCCAAAACTTTGGTGCTTGGACTAGTCTAAACAAAACTACAAAAGAGATGAAGGTGCATAAATCTAAATTTTTTGAAGGGCTACCTATAAGGGCACCCACTCCTCCTATTTTAGCTTGGTCTTTTTGTTAAGATCTTCAAAGGCTCTATCTAAATTTATCATCTCCCTAAAGGAGATTCTTCTCAAGCCCTCAACAATTTCTAGTGTTTGAAACTCCAACTAGGTGAGTGGGTGTAATTTTTTTTCCACCTCTAAGGCATTGGGTATTTGATTAAGAGACACAAAGATGGTCTAGTCAACTTACTTTTATTCAGGTAGTTCCTTGACTTAATCCTCAATGATGACATTGTTATTTATCAAAAAAGGGAAGGGGAGTCCTAGCTGGACTAAATTTTCTATATGTACTCACCTTTATTAGGTTGTTTGATCCAAGGCATTAAACAATGATTTTAACTTATTTTCTACCTTGATATAGCTTAAAAATCATTTACCTTTATTGTTACCTACCTCTATTTGGTCACCCCTACTACCATTAATGCTTTGAGAGAAGCACTAAAGAGATTTTGAATAAGGCTATATGACATTAGGACCTTTGAGAAGATGAAATAAATAATTTGATCAATAGATGTGCTCACTTGAGAGGATGACTTCTACACATTTATGATGAAGGTGAGTGCTATCTTCAGGTTTTCCATCGTGGCTTTGATCCATTATTAATAGGATCTATATTGCTATTAGACTATGGAAAGGATCTTAATGGCCTAGGGGTGAGTGATAAGGTCATTTTTTAACTTTTCAATCTCCTAATCCTTGATTGAGGAGTCTTATTGTGCCTAGTTTTATAAGAGTTGATATGACTAATTTGCATCACAATGATTTTAGTGGATATCATCTATCTCCATCTCCTTTTTTGTAACTTGATCTCGGTGGCTCGATGTGAATTAGCTTCCTTTTGGAATCTTTCTTTTAGGATATACCCTATAGCTCTAGATTTACCTTATTGAGGTTATTATCTTTAGACTTAGCCTCAATATTGATGCAATAGATCATATATTTTACTCTTGAGAGCTCTAACTTAGTCTTCTCTAGCTAACGGGCCAATTTAACATAGTTTATTGTCATGGACTTTTGTATCTCCTCCATAAGCTTGACTCTGTTAGTGGGTGAATCTTGACTAAGGTTAAGGCCAATAGCTTAGATATCATAGTCCCCTAGTTATAATTATGCAAGGGGCTTGACTACTTGGAGATTCAGGTGAGTGAACATAAGAGACTATTGTATTAGGTCATATAATGTCTACATGTGAGCTTAGGCATTAGCCTTGGTTTGTTTTCCCATTTTCTTTTACACTTGAGCCTCTTGGGCTACCCTTGTTGCTTCTAATTGCTACTAGAATTGGTCTGACACTTGAATGATCTCTCTTGTAAATAAGGTCCCTTATGAAAGTGTGAATGGGATAGACAATTATTACTATAAAGTAATGAGTCTTATGCTTATGGAGGTGAGTGAATGAAATTGAAGGGTTGAAGGGGAGAAACATGGGAATATGCAAGGTGAAGTGAATGGGGATTGCATCACTAATGGGGATGAGGTAGAAGATGAAGGCAGATGAGTGAGGAAAAGGATGTGGGAAGAGATATGTATAAAAGAAGAGAAGGGTTTAGGATTGGTGATAGGTTAATTATATGAAGAGGAGATCGGGGCCAAAGTGGTATTAGGTTGAGTAGTAGAAGGTATTTTAACCTATAGTGGGGCTACTATGGTAGATGATGAAGTGACAAGGGGAACCAAAGTGCTTTGTTGGGCAATAGATGATGTCATAACCTATTATAAAGCTATAAAGGGAAATGGGATAGTGGAGAAATATGTAGAGGTATAAGTAAGGTATTTATGAATTAGATATTCTTTTAGAGGGAAGTTAGTGGATATTTATAAATGGGTGCCTTAATATGGTTGAGCTAGGATGACCTAACTATGAGGTACCTAGAGGGATATTGCTATTTTTGTGGGGCCAAGGGATTTGAAGTCATGGGAATCAACCATGTTGAATGTTCTTGGGTGGCCACTACCTCTTCTTCTTTTGCTTCCTTTTTTAGGTTTGTGTCCCCTACTTCCTCCACAAGAGTGTATTTTTCTTCTTCTTCCCCCATCTCAACCTTGGGAGTAGATTCTTCCTAAGACATGACCTCTTTTGGGTGAAACTCATCCCAAAGATTATTAAAATTATCATCATGGTCATCATCATATAAGACCTTGGATGGATTATGAATTTAAAACCTATATTTGATGAAGGTATTTTTCTTCTCCATACTCTAATTTAATTTGGAAAGTAGTCCCTTCATTTTTTTTGATAACTTTTGGGTTAGGTCATATTTTTGGACCTTGTCCTAAAAATATTTCCATAGTTTAAGGGAATATTTTGACATATAAACTAGCTCCACATGATTTTGGGGGACATATTTTATGGGCAACTTCCTTTAATCCAAGTAGGGCTGAGCTTGATGCTTAGGAGCACTAACGGTCTTTAATTTGGCTATGTATCCTCTCAGATCATAGTCTCATTAGTCATATATCATATCAATGACAACTTATACTAGCTTAGCCATGAAGAGCTGCCCTTGTTGCCTTTTTTGTACTCTGATGACACCCCTTGAGAAGGGGACATCATATACATCCTTTTTCTTCTTCCTGGCCATGTAGACAAGGTCTACCACATCAGGCTGGTGAGCTAACTCGAGGGATAAGGATCTATATGCCAATGTGTGGGGAAGCCAAAAGGGCTCTCCTTTGAAACCATGTACTCATATGAAAGAGAAGTGGGCTCCCTAGAACTACTTAGCTAGGATTTTTTTGGTTGAAAGCCAAGCTTGTTGATAATTCACCATCTTGGAGGTGTCAACTATTTGGATGAGATCTATGAGAAATGGAGCTATCAACCACTCTAAGAACTCATAATAATCCTTTATATTTTATAGGATATTATTCTATAATGTGATTGGGGACACTACATGGGTAAATTCTTGGTATCAGAGGTGTTAAGATAGAAATACTTAGAAAAGAAATGGGAATGCTGGTGTAGGATCAGGTGAATGAGGAAGGATGAGTATCAAAAAGTATTCATTGATAAGAAATTATCTATTTCATTCATCATGTTAGAACCAATGGATTTATTAAATTCCATTTTGAATTCCTACCCCCTTTTTTTAGGTCAATAGGAGGAGCACCCCTAGCTAAATTCATAGATGTTGACATCTTCATCCATACCTAGGTTGAAATATAACATAGTTAAAGTGTATTTTAGATGCTACATGGGAAAGGTCAACTAGGGCATGGATAGAGAAGGCATCTTAGTGACCTCATAGTTGATTAGATTCATAAGGAAACCCACCTTATCCTTGACCTTGGAATACTTGACAAGCTAGAGGCTCTCAATGTTGTAGACAATGGCTTTGGGGTTGTAAGGAAGTCATAACATCTATTTGATATCATATTCACTAATTTTTACCCTTAGATGGGTATTACTAGTGATCACTCTAGTGTCGGTGTTGTATCTTCCTAGGTACAGGGTAATAGTCTTAGAGCATGGGTGTACTTGAATCACTATGTATTGTGGCAACATGCTTTCCCATAATTTAAATTTGAGGGAATTATAATATTTTTGTATTACCTTGTAAATCATTCAGACATAAATATCCTCTCTCAAATTCTTGGGGTTTTGCTCCAATTTTAAGTTGAATATATTATCCACAAAATTATTTACCAAAGCTCTATCTCTATAGTGTCCCTTGGTTACCATTTTGGTATATGGCACCTTCTCCTTCACTTTAGTAGAGGTTGAAATGTAGGTTTTTTCCATTATGTTCTTAAAGGCAGGATCTCTTCCACTACTTGAACTTCAAGTTCTCATCTTTGAGGGATGTTTGTCACTATTAGATGAAGATGTAGAGGCCTCCATATTTTTATCTATTTGAATGACCCTTTTTGGCTTCTTCCTAGAAGATTGGATTGATGTTTACTACCTCATTTATCCTGCAAACTCTCTTTCTTTCCTTCCCAATTGCTCAATGCTTTATTCCAAAATCAAAAAGTGCCAAGTGTTTGGCTCAAAATGAGAAAATGGATATTTATGTGCTATTATCATTTTTAGGTGTGTCCATCATGGGAAATTTTTGGAAAGAAGTTCCCTCATAAATAATGAGGGTAGAAGATACACCTAGAGATCCATATTCTAGATATTTATGGTGATCATCATGGGAATTTATGCATGATGGAGTGTATGATATTAATGTTAGGTAAGGTGGATAAATAACCGTCTTTTAGAAAATATTTTTAGGGATTCATGAGAGCTAGGTGAAAGGACACATGGAAACTAGGCTAGCCACTTGGGCTAATGACACTTATTTGTAAAAGGAAATAATAAGGGGAAGGGAAAAAATAAAGAAAGGGAAACTAACTAATAATATATATATGGGGGAAGATGGGTAAGTTATTTGAAATGAATTAAGTCAATCCCATTGACAATGATCTCTAATGTGTTTCCCTCTTGATCTTCTAATTCAAAAGCATTCCCTCATTTGTCACTGATAATGCAAAACAATCCTCTCTAAAGGGATTCAAACTTCGTATGTTGTCCCAGTTTTGTGGCTTGTTGGTCATATTTGAGAACCAAGTATCTTGGTCTAAACCTAGGGTCTAATGAATTCTTAAAATTCATAACCAAACAAATAAATTAGGGAAACCCAATGAAGAGGATATTGATACACCAATTTTAAAAATTCATTGAACATGTTGATGATGAAAAGGCCCTTTGAGGCACTTTCCCTAATGAGAAGTGCCCTTTAGGCCTTTTGAAAGTACCCTTTGAGGTTTTTGAAAGTAACCTTTGGGATTTTTGAAATTGAAAGTACCTTTTAGGATTTTTTAATTACCCTTTAGCCTTTTTCAAATGGCCCTTTACCCTTCGAGACTTTTTCCCTAGACCTTTCCGCAATGAGAAGTTCCCTTCAAACCTTCTCAAAGTGCCCTTTAGACTTTTTTGAAAAGACACTTTAGGATTTTTATCATCTCTACTTTGGCCTATGAAATAATTAACCTGAGACATTTTTCTTGAGAAATTGATTTCCTCAAAATGTTTTTGTCATGGTCATTTTATCATGTTGAAAACTTTAATCTATGTGACTTGATTTAAGGTTTTATATGTTCTTGAGCCCTGACTTTAATATTTATTATTATCTACAAGAAGTAATATCACTCACTGTAAGGTGACATTTTCCAATTTGGAGATCATCCATGCTTATTTTGGTTTTACATTATTTATGACTCTCATTTGGATTAATGGACATGTTTTTAGATGATCATGGTTTTACCCCTTCAAATGTTGCTTGTTTTTATATATTGCAAGTTTAATGGAATTTTATTTGGAAATGAACATGATTAAGGTATTTGTGCCTAATATAGAAGTAAAAATAAAGAAACAATAGATAGAGACAAATTCCCACTCTAAATAATATAGAACATCACATTCCTTTCATTGTAAATGGATATTGAATATAGAAGGCTACAAGGGGGCACATACAAAGGGTCCTTTTGCTCCCATGAGACTTACCTATTAAGGTTACAAAATAGAAAAAAAATTAACTTCTGATATTTCTAGTCTATTATAATGTCAAATAAAAATATGATAACTCATAAAAATAATATCCAACCCCTTCTAAATGGGAAAAGCTTACAATATATGGGGGAGGTGACTTCTTAAAGAAAGCAACCTTAGGAGATCTTAGTAATCATGCTCATGATGATGCTATTGTAAATGAAATAGGGTATCAAGCTCATGAGTACAATTAGCCTCTAACTCTTAGATATGGTGTAACTACACCATTCTGTTATGGTCACTACACTTGGGAGAAGCAAGGTGATCCCACATGTTTTCTTCCAAATTTATCCCTGTTATGCTACATCTAATGACCTTGATCCTCCTAAAAATCATTAGTTTACACTTTAAACTACTCTTAATGTGTTTTAAAATATTTTCTCATGAAGAGGGACCCACACCTTCATCAAATGACACTCTTCTAAACTTTGGCAACCCAATACTACTTTTGGGCAAGCACAAAGATGACACACGTCAAGTTATGCTTCTTCAAATGGATTAAAGACTCCTTAGTGAGATTAATTGTGGGGGCACCACATGTTGAACTGGTACTTCTCTAGAGTGATATGGAATTCTCTTTGAGCTTGATGAGTGCCAAAATACCATGCATCAAAAGTAGACAAGGCCTAGGACTTAGATAAAATTTGAAAGGGGGACCGAAGAAGAAAAAGGCCAAAAGAGGGACCACTAGAAGGTGTCTAAGAATTAATAACTATTGAGAAAGTTCAAATCTAAAAATGAACTGCTATAAAATATCAAATTTGGATTTTTGATCCATAGTTATTAGTGACTCATAAGGGCATCCACCTATAGATGGGAGAAACCAAAAAACTCTAGCACTCAGACTAGTCAAAGTAAAATTATAAAATTGAGAAGAAGGTATGAAAACATACAATTTTTAAAGGGCCACCTGCAAGGGTGCCCACTCTTCATCCTTTGGTTGGGTCCTCTTTTTGAGATCCTTAAAGGCTCTATCTAAATCTATTATCTCCTTGAAGGATATTTTTTCTAGTTCTTTGACCACTGCTAGCATTTGTAACTCTAACTAGATGAGTGGGTGTAAGATCTTCTCCACCTTGGAGACATCATGAGCTTGATTGAGAGACATGAAGATAGTTTATTCATTATACTTCTACTCAAGAAATACCTTGATTTTCTCCTCGAGGAGGATTCTATTATCATCTAAGAAAGGGGAAGGGAGTTCTAATTGGACTAGGTGTTTAATGTGCTTGAATCTCTCTTGGACTACTTATTCTAAAACACTGAGGAATGCCTTACATTTTTTTGATGGCTTGTTGTATCCTAGAAAATCATTCACCTTTGCCACTGCTTGCCTCTAGTTCATCACCCTTGCTACTTGTAGCATTTTGGGAGAAGTGTTGTAGAGCTTTTGTAAAAGGCTCTGAGTTTGGAACCTTAGGTGAGACAAAGGTGATCACCTCATTAATATATGTACTTACTTGAGAGGATACCTTTTGTGTACCTAAGATGAAATTTAGCATTATATTTAGGTTTTCCACTATGGTCTTAATCCATTCCCAATAGGATTTATATAACTACTGAACTATGGTAAGGATTGTAGTGGATTTTGGCAAGCAAAGAGATCATTTTTTAGATACCCAATATCTTAGTCTTTGACTGAGGAGTCTTTTTATGCCTAGTCCTACAATTTTTGATACAATCAATTCAAATCATGGAGCTTCTAGTGAATTTCATCCAACTTCATCTTCTTCTCTTAAAAATTTGTCTCAGTGGCTAATCATAGGCTAGCTTCTACTTAGAAGCTTTTATTTGAGATGCTTCCCTAGAGGTTGACCCTCAAATTATTGAGGTCTATCTCTTTTGTCTTAACCTCAACATTGAGATGTTCAATCATATATTTCACCTTTCAAATCTATATCTTGATCTTTTCCAACTAACCAGCCACCTTGACATAGTTCATAGTCATAGACTTTTATGTTTCTTTCTTAAGCTTGACCCTATTAGTGGGATAGGCTTGGTTGAGGTTAAGGCTAACATCTTGGATGTTGTAGTCCCCTAATTACATCTATTCTTGGGAATTGACTACTTTGGGGTTTATATGATCAATCATAAGAGCTTGTTACATAGGGTCATAAAATGACTACATGTGAGGCTGGATGTTAGCTTTTACATGCTTCCTCCTTTTCCTTTCCATTTGGGTCTTCCAAGATGCCCTTATTCTATCCACCTACTACTGATACTAGTCTAATGCTTGGGTGATATCTCCCACAAATGGGATCCCCTATAGTATAAAAAATAGAATAGATAATTAATGCTACAAAATAGTGAATCTTACTCCCATGGAGTCAAGTGAATGGATGGTGAGAGTAAAAAAAGATAAAGGTGGAAGTCCATAAGGCAGGGTGAATGGTGATTATGTTATGAGGGAGGATGAGGAAGATGATGAAGGTAGGGGAATGAAGAAAATTATGATGGAGGAGATAGGTATTATTGAAGAGAAGGGGTTATGCTTAGTGGTAGGTTGGGTGGATGAATAAAATACTAGAGCTAAGGTGGTATCTGGTAGGGCAATGGAGAATGCTACAACCTATAGTAGGAATATGATGGTATGTGAAGAAGTGATGAGGGGAGTTGAAGTGCTTGGTTATTTATTAGATGATATTTTAACCTATAATAGATATTTAGAGCGAGATTGAGAACTATATAAGGAATCTAAGGTGAAAATAAGAGGATATAAAAAGCATATTTTCTTCTATGGAGGGGCTAATAAAGGGTTATAAATAGGTGTCTTAGTCTACTTGAGGTGGGATGACCCAATCATGAGGTGATCGAAGGTATATTATTCTTTTTGAGAGGCTATGGAATAGGGGAACATGAAAGGTGGCCATATTTAAGGCTTATTGGTCATCATGACCTCTACTTTTGTTATTTCTTTCCCTAAGTGCAAGTCTCCTACATCCTCTCTAGGAGTGTATTCTTCTCCTTCTTCATCTCTTCTTATCTCAATTTTGGGAGTGGATTCTTCTTCTGACCTCATTTTTTTTGGGGGGTACTCATCTCAAATATTCTCAAAATATTCATCCCTATTATTTTCATATAGATCATCATGTGTTTGGTTGATCTCAAACTTGTACTTGGCAAAGGTAGCTCATTTCTTTCCACTCTAATTCAGTGGAGTGAGTTAGTGATTCATCCTCTTTGACAATTTTTTAGTCAGGTCAAAAGTTTGGACCATGAAATAGAAATACTCCCATGGTTTGAGGATGTCTTATGAGATCAAGACCAGGTCCATGTAATTCTAAGGAATGTCCTCTGTGGGTGACTTCCTCTAGTCCAAGTACTATCAAACTTGATGCTTAGGAGTGATGGTCTTCACGTTGACTATGTATCTTGTTAGATCATAGTTCCATATATCATCTATTAGGTTAACATCAAGCTCTACTAGGTTGGCTATGAGGAGATGTCCTTAGTGCCTTTTGAGCATTATGATGCCATCTCATGTGAAAGGGATAACATACACACCCTTTTTCTTCTTTCTCACCCTATAGATGGAATATAATACATTGATTTAGTAAGCCAACTCTAGGGATAAGGTTATATTGATCAATATGTGGGGGATCCAGAATGGCTCTCTTTGGAATCCATACACCTAAATGAATGAAAAGTGATCTCCCTAGAACTAGTCAGTAGGAACTTTATTGCCTATGATCCACACCTTTTATGAATCTATTATCCTAGAGGTGATGTCTAAGTGGCTAATTTTTATAAGAATTGGAGTCATAAACCATTTTTAGAACTCCTAGTAGTCCTCAATCTTTGATAGGATGTGGTTCCATATAGTGATTGGGGCCACATTGGAGAAAACCTTTGTATTTGAGGTGTTGAGCTAGAGGTACTTAGAAAAGAATTGGGAGTGTTAGTAAAAAATTAAGTGCATGAGGATAGATGGGTACCCAAAGGTACTCATCACTAAATAATTCCCCAATTGTGCTCTTATGGTGGAGGCAATGGATTCAGTAAATTCCATCTTAAACTCTTACCCGTTCTCGGCCATGGTCATTAGGTAGAGCATGCCCAACTAGGATTCATTAACATTATCATCAAAGTCCATATCTAGGATGATGGCTAGTATAGATAGGGTGTCTTTTAAGTACTACATGGTAAAATTCAATAGGGACATGGGTAGTGGAGGCATCTCTATGATCTTTTCTTTAAATATAGATTCAAGGAGGTGTGCCTTATCTCTCAAGGAATCCTAAATAATCTAGAGGTGTTTAGTGCTACAGATAGTGGCCTTGAGGTCATATGGGATCTGAATCATTACCCTAATGTTGTCTACATTAATCTTAAGCTTTAGATAGGTATTTCTAGTGATCATGTTGATGTTAGTGTTGTATCTCTTTATGTAGAGAGTGATGAACTCAAGGCATGGGTGTATATATGGAACAATGTGTTGTGCTAGTGTGTAATCCCATATTCTACCTTTTAAAAAGCTATAGTCTTTCTTGTTGATCCTGTCAAGCATCTAGGCTTGGGTACCCTCTCTTAGATTCTTGTGATTTTGGGATAACTCTAGCTTGAATATGTCATTCATGAAATCAGTTACTAAAGCCCTATCCTTACAAGGCAACTTGGTTGCCTTCTTAGTATTTGACACTTTTTCCTTTGCATGGGTAGGGGCTGAAGTATAAGATTTGCTCATGGCATACTTAGGGGAGGATCTCTACCACTGCTCATGTCATGGGTTATCTATTTTTAGGGATGTTTACTACTTTTGGATGAGGATGTAGAAGCTTTCATGCTGAGATATCTACTTCAAAATCACTCTATATTTCTACCTTAAAATTGGATTGATAGTTCTTCACTACTTCATTCACCTGTAGACACTCTTTCTCAATTTATCTTAATTTCTCAATGCTCTTAATGAAATCTCAAAGTGCCCAATATTTGGCTTCAAACAAGAGGTGTATTTATGCACTAGTGCCACTTGGTGGGCTCATTATGTAAATTTCAAAAATGAGCATCCCCATTAATGATAATCATAACACACATGCTCAAAGGTCCATTTTCAAGAGATTTTTTGGTGATCATTATGGTAAATCACGTGTGATGGAGCATCTGACATTAGTGATAGGTGAGGTGGGTAGCTAACCATATTGTAGATAATGTTTTGAAGATTTGAGAGGATTGGGGAAAGGATGTATAGAGATTAGATCAGCCACCTATGCCAATGACACTTATTTAAAAAAGAAAACAACAAAGGGAAAAAATCAAAGGAAATAAATAACAAGAAAAGGGAAACACACGATAGAAAGGGAAACTAGCTAATTATGTACAAAGGGGGGAGATGGGAAAGTTATTTTAAATTCTTTAGATCAATCCCATTAATGGGGATCTCCAGTTCATTGCCTTCTTGATGTTCTAATTTAAAATCACTCCCCCACCTATCACTAATGATGTGAAATGGTCCTCTCTAAAGAAAATCAAACTTTGCATGATGTCCTAGATTAGTGGCCTATTGCTGATATTTGAGAACTAAATCTTTAGTTTTAAATTTTGGGTCCAATTACTTCAAATTGAACTATCACTTAGCTACTTGTTATAGGATGAGCTTTGCATTGCTTACCTATTTCCTCACCTCCTAGAGTTTGAGTAATTCAATAAGCCAAACCTCCTAGAAAATACATTTCAAACAATGATAAGAGTGGATTTATCCTTTAGAAAACAAGTGAAATTTTCCTTTACATGAAAAATTCAATATTGGGTAATATTTTGAAGGCCCTTATAATACCTTCATAAGATTTTATTTTCACTTTCAATGTATCTCCTAGGAGACAGGTAAAAGAGTGGATTTCTCACAAGTGGAATTTTACTTTACACATAAGACACTATTGGGTGATATTTTGAAGGCCTTTATAATACTTTAAAGTTATATCTTATGAGATAACTTTAAAAAATGTAAAAGAGTGGATTTCCATTTCAATTTATCTCTTAAGAGATACCTTTCAAACAAGCACAAGAGTGGACTTCTCCTATAAGGAACAAGTGGAATTTTCCTTTGCATAGAAGGCACTATTAAGTGATATTTTGAAATATTTTGTAATGCCTTAAAGTTTTATCTTAGTAAATACCTTTTAAACATGCACAAATATTGGATTTCCCCTTCAGGGTATCTCCTAGGAGATACATTTCAAACAGGGATAAAAGTGGATTTTTACTTTAAAGAACAAGTGCAATTTTGATTTACATAAAAGGAACTAATGGGTGATATTTTTAGGTATCTCCTAATAAATACCTTTCATAAATGCACAAGATTGGATTTCCCCTTCAAGGTATCTCTTAGGAGATACCTTTTTAAATACGCACAATAGTGGATTTCTCCTTTGAGGAATAAGTGGGATTTTCATAGAAGGCACTATTGGGTGATATTTTGAAGGCATTTGTAATAAATTATGGTATATTTTATAATATACCTTTAAAACATGCAGAATATTATATTTCCCCTTTAAGGTATCTCCTAGGAGATACCTTTCAAGAAGGCACAAGAGTGGATTTCTCTTGCAAGGAATACATGGAATTTTCCTTTACACAAAAGGCAATATTGAGTGATATTTCAAAATATTTTGTAATAGATTCAAGGTATATCTTAGGATATACCTTTAAAAAATGCATAATATTGGATTTACCCTTTAAGGTATCTCTTAGGAGATACATTTCAAAAAGGGATAAACATGAATTTTTCCTTCAAGGAACAAATGCAATTTTCCTTTACATAGAAGACACTATTGGGTGATATTTTGAAGGCCATTATTATAAATTCAAGGTATGTCCTAGGAAATACCTTTTAAACATGCACAATAGTGGATTTCCCCTTTAAGTTATCTCATAGGAGATACCTTTCAAATAGGCACAAGAGTGGATTTATCATTCAAGGAACAAGTGGAATTTTCCTTTACATGAAAGGCACTACTGGGTGATATTTTGAAGGCCTTTGTAATAACTTTAAGGTATCTAATAATAAATACCTTGTAAACATTCACAAGAGCGTATTTTACCTTCAAGGTATCTCTTAAGAGATACCTTTCAAATAATCACAAGAGTGGATTTCTCCTACAAGGAACAAGTGGAATTTACTTTACATATAAGGCACTATTGGGTGATATTTTGAAGGCCCATGTAATACCTTGAATGTATATTGTAAGATATACCTATTAAACATGCACAAGATTGGATTTACCCTTCAAATTATCTCCTAGGAGATACATTTCAAATAGGGACAAGAGTTGATTTCTCCTTCAAGGAACAAGTGCAATTTTCCTTTACATGGAAAACATTACTAGATGATATTTTGAAGGACCTTATAATACCTTCAAGGTATCTCCTAGGAGATAAATTATAAAAATAAGAGTGGATTTCCACTTCAAGGTATCTCCTAAGATATACCTTTCAAATAGGCACAAGATAGGATTTCTCCTTCAAAGAATAAGTGGAATTTTCCTTTATATGGAAGGCACTACTATGTGATATTTTGAAGGCCCATGTAATACCTTCAAGGTATCTCCTAGGAGATACCTTTCAAACATGCACAAAAGTGGAATTTCTCTTAAATGTATCTCTTAAGATACCTTTGAAATAGGTATAAGAGTGGATTCCCTATTCAAGGTATTAGAATTAAAAGGCACCACCTGAGAGCTCACTACAAATTAAGGGTCTCCAAGTGGTAAGAAATAGATGAGTCATCATGAAAAGCTACATTCTGAGAATCTATGAGGTAATCAAAAGATGACACATGACTAGATTTTGAGCCAATTAGACATCTTAGTCATATTCATGCCACATGAGTACTTAGATATATCTTAGCTAGTACCCACCTATCAAAAGGTGGTAATCTTTAGCTTTAAATCTAAAATTGATGGCAAATCAAATTTAAATTAAATTCCATAACAATTAATTACTAAAATCAATATTTAGAAGTTTGACAAGCTTGCCTATTAATATAGCATCAACCAGGATTGCCATCAGTATTACATTAATCAAGCTTACCAAAAAGGTCTTCTATGCATTCATCCCACATTAAGACAATATATGATTTCATCAATCAAAATTCAAAAACCATGGTCAAAGCAGGAATGTCTATAACTGTCAAGTTATAATAGGTCATGTGTTTCTATTCATATGGGACAAACTCTAGCTCATCCATTACCTCCATCAATAAATCCCCCAAGTGGTTCTTTAGAAAAGACATGGATTAAGTAGATGAAATTGGCTACAAATACATACAAAGAAAACCATATATATAAGGTTATTTTTTTATATATATAAGATACTATATATATATATATAAGTATTTTTTAATAAATTAGGTTCTTTATATTTTATATATAAACAAAGTCTGAATGAACTACAATTTTACTCTAAAGTCTAAAAGTTTAGCTCTGAAGACTAGTGACTTAGCTCCAAAGACTAGTATCTATGCTCTTAAGATGAAAAGTCATGAATGGAAAGAATCCACCTCTATCATTGAGAATCAAAATAATTCCATTAGACTAACAATGTTATAATCCATAATTTGATGTGATGGTGTTTTCAAAAGATCTCTAAAAGAATTAATGTGATTGCATTTTGTGATGATGTTTTCGAATGATATTTTCAAACAAAATTAATGTAACTATGTTTAAAATAGAGGGTATTTGCAAAATATTTGGTATGATGCATAATTAATTATGATTATTGCTCCTGATACTGCCAATAATGACCTTTATAACACATATTACTACTTGACCGAATAAAGCACCTTCCCATTATACTTGCATGCTCTGAAGAGATAACCATAACTGTAGCCATCATTATTTTCATAATCACATCATATAACCTAATTTTTTATTCATTTTTGCATTATCATTGCCATTCATTATTGGCATATCTATTATATTGCTTCCTCTATTCCCTATGTGAATTCAAGCTCTGTGTTTCTATAGTATAGTCAAATTTATAATTAAATAGTGATTGATCTAAAGATGGGTGAGAGAAAGAAAAAAGTGAAATGGAATCCTTTGATGTATTATTAGAAGATGAAACATCTAGATATTTCTTTCAAATAGAAGGTTGGTTGAATTTATTAAAAATGTTTTAGGGATTCCATGAAGAAATTATGCAAGAACTCTATGAGAATTTTGATGAATATCATGTTATTATCAAATAAAATATCAATTTTTTTGACCTAATTTACATGTTTGTTGAAGTAAATGAGCTTAACTCTAGATTGGCCATTTCCCCCAAAAGAGTGGTTAAGGGAATTCTGAAATAAAATATTCCTCAACCTTGGCAAAATGTTTATTTTTGGATAATGAAATATATCACATATGATGGTCAATTTATAGTAGTGGGTAGAGATGATATGAGACTCATTATTAATTTAAGGAATAGAGCTATTCAAGAAGAATATAATATCAATCTTCCCTCTTTCCTTCATAATTCTCTTATTAATGTTTCTCAAAAGATAAGATGAGGTACTAGGTCTACCCACCATCATGGGCTGGTTACACTCATTTATCACCATTATTCTCTTAGTAAACCAAGGGGTGAAAAGGCTTGGTCTTCTTTCCTCTAAATTTTTTCTCCAATTCCTATTAAAAATACACCATGCTACTCTCTACCTTCTACTACAATCTGGATTGAAGAACTCATAGTTGAAATTGCATAATAGCCATCTCTATCACCATTGGTTTCAAATATACTTTGCTAGAGATCAAAGTGATAAATGGGACTTTATTCAAACACTCCTCATCCTCCTCCAACTAAACTCTAATGTATTTTCCAGCTTATCTTGTAGGAAGAAGAAGAAGATGTGCAAGTTACAAAATAAGTTGTATTTTCATAAGGAACCCTAGCAAAAGAAGTTTTACCTCAAGAAGTAGAATGTTATGTGCCTTTTGTTGTTGATAAGGGTAATGCACCCTTGATTGAAGAAGATACATCTTCTCCGCATTATTTCAATGAAGAAAAATAATTACATGACATGGCTTTATCATGCCATGAGGAAATAATTAAACTATAATAGACAGAGTTAGATGTTATTCATTTAACTTTGAAAGGTAAATACTTGATGATTTCTAATTTGAAACAGAGGTGCAAATAATTTATTACTAGAGTTAGTGACCAAGAAATAATTCTTCAAGGAATACAAACTGAATATACTATGGTCCATAATGTAATATTTTCACAAACCCAAGAATTGAGTAATTTACATAATTCTCTTGCTATTAAGGACACTCAAATTATTGATTTGTAGAATTCTCTTGCTATCAAAGACACTATGATTACTAATTTACAAAATTCAAATGTTGATAAGTTTAATTTGATTAATAATATGAGAGAAAGTATTTATTATATAAATACAATGATTTCCCAACATACTAATAGAATAATAGAGCTTGTCACTTAGAATTTTGAGTTACAAACCTCTATAGTCCATGTAAAGAGAAACATGAGAGATTTCAGTTTACATATAGGGTCCAATAAGAGTTGTTCCCATCTTTCCCTATTCCATTACATGAAATAATCTCTACCTGGCATATCACCTAGAAGAAAATTCAAAAATTAGAGGATGAAAATGCCAAACTTAAGGAGGAATTTAAGAAGCAATTAACATAATCACAACTATAATTGAAGAAAGTGTAGGCTTATACCCAGCATATTTTTGCTATTTATAAGAAACTATTAGCATGTAGGTAGCCTTCATTAGTTTATATTATTTTCCTACATGAGTAGTTTCATAAATGGCATATTCAATTAATTTCCCTTGTTTTTCTGATATAATTGAATATAAGCATGTGTTTATGAATATTTTTCTAAAGAGCACTGAAGAAAGGAAGGATTATATTTGTGAGTTCTATACTTTAAATTTGTTATTAGGATATCAATCTAGTTTTTTGATAAATTTATTTGTTGGAGAGACATAATTACATGGCTTTATCTCCATTTTAAGGAACTAAATAGCATGGAAATATGCCAATAATACATTTTTTAAAGTATAAAGCACCAATGGATTATGCATGAGACCATAATTTCCAAAAGAAAAGAAACTTATTTCTTATTTTCAATCACTGTATCATATGCATATAAATAAAAACTATCATGAGATATTGAGATATAATATTGTTGTTTTTAGAGATTTTATTAACCACCATTATGCCAATGGTTTCATTACAAGTCTTACCAAGTGGGAGACATTACCTATTGATTTAAAGTGTAGGTAAGTCCTTAGCCCCACCAATATTAAATGGAGTCTAAGAAGAGCCAAAATAGTTTTCTATATAATCACTTGGCACTTAGAGGAAAGAGGTGCAGATGTTTGGATTAGGATGAGGTTTAGGCCTCCTATCAATCTATGTCCTCATCTCCTTGGTAGTGTTGGAATTGTCAAGTAGAAGTTGAATTTAAAGCCTGGGTGCATATAATTGTTAGAGATATTATGTTCTTACCAAGGGGCCACCATGATTAGGGCCATAATTTTTAAGTTTATGATCTGAGTCAGAGGTTTGAATCAAGAAATTTGGATTAAGGTTCAATCATCCAAATTCTTTATGAGAGGACTTGAAAAAGGTAAAGTGTGGGGGAGAAATCATGAGCATTTCATATAGCTCATCATAGTTATATAAATCATCCCTAAAGTGTTGCATTTGGTTATATATTTTATTACATTTAATAGTTAAAGTCTGATCTAAGTAGGATATGAATGCAATTTGTTCATTGTTTATATGTAATTTATTATTGATTTTTTACCTTATTATTATGTCTTACTTGGATGAATGATGTAGTTTTGATTACAACAACACATCTCATGGATGGGATGATTTTGAGTAGAGGAACACATCCCAAGGATGGGGTAATTTTGAGTACAAAAAAACATCCCAATGAAAGGTAATTTTGAGAAGGAAACACAATTTTTACAACTCTTTTAGCTATAATTTTGAGGATTCATCAAGTGAGCTCTGATGATTGAATGCTCAGAGGACACTCCAAAGATGATATATAATTTATTTTAATATGATTTGGGTATGCCTTGAATACATACACAAGATGTTTTGAATAAGTCTAAGAATGCTCTGACTATTTGTTCAAGGTGATTGGAAGCCCTGTACTAAATGCTCTGAAGATAGCTGGATGTGCTTCAAAGACTACCAAAATTATATGTAATACATGATACTGAGAGAAATTAGGATTATTTTAATACAAAAATTTTACTTGAAAAAAAATAAAAAATTGATTGGATGTGAATGATAGCTAGAAATTTAAAAAAAAGAGCAGCCATACAAATTTTCAACCCCTTGATGCTTCCCACCCCTCAAAAACTTCTCCCTGAATAATATATGCTCCTATATAATAGGTGAATATATTTTATAAATAAATTTTTAAAATATAATGATGCATGGGACCCATCTACCCAAGAATATAGACATGCAAGGAAATAATTTTTCACCCTAAATAATAATGTTAGGTGTTATTCAATCATTCATTCATTAAGTTTTATGATGCAAAATGAGGAAAAGTTTACCACCCCAAAAAATGACTTTTCAACTCAGTCTAAAATAGAAACAATTCATAGCATCCAAATAAAGCCAATAGATGAGTGATGAGATAGGATAGAGATGGTGGAACCATTTAAACCCTCTCACATCATGACACTTTTTTACTATGATTATTAGCTTAAAATTAATTTAAAAAGAGTCTTATTTCCCCTCACATTCACCATTTGGGTCCCTATTGAATATAATTAAGCACTAAACAATGTTAATTTCTATCATTTCATTATCTTAGACATTTCACTATATGTTTACAGTTAATAAAAAATGTCTGCTTTCCCCCCATATTCACCATTTAGGTCCTTATTGAATACAAATAAGCATTAAATAATAATAATAATAATAATCTTTACCATTTCATTATCTCCCATTTTATTATCTACTTATAGTTAATAAAAAAATGTTTACTTTCCCCTCACATTCACCATTTGGGTCCCCATTGAATACAAGTAAGCCCTAAACAATCCTAATCTCCACCATTTCATTATCTCATCCATTTCATTATTTGCTTTAAATTAACAAAAAAGTGTTATCTTTCCCCTCACATTAACCATTTAAGTCCCTATTGAATACAAGTGTTAAACAATCCTAATCTTCACCATTTCATTATCTAGTTTATTTAATTATCTCCGCCATTTCATTATTTGATTACAATTAATAAAAAATGTGTGCTTATCCCTCACATTCACCATTTAGGTCCCTATTGAATACAATTAAATGATAAATAATTCTAATATCCACCATTTCATTATCTCAACCATTTCATAACAAAAATGTAGGTCTATCCTAATCTCAATGATTTCATAATTTAAAGTAGTAAACAATGAATAAAAGGTTCATGTCAAGCCAAAAGAATCACACATTTCAGATATAGTAAAATAATACATTACATAGATTAAATACTTGACAAGAAGCACTTGCAAAAATGATAGTGAAAAATGGGGCCAATGCTTCCACCACTAATGCCACACCTACATAAATGATAGTGAAAATGGGGTCAATGCTTCCACCACTAATGCCATAGTTAACCTAATAGTCAATAAATGTTTTTTTGGCCTTCAAAAGGGAGAGAAAAACTAAGAGAAAATAATGGAAATATAAAAATATAAACTTAACCCTAATTTTGAATCGTGTAAAAAAATTATTTTTAACAAATATTTATATAGTTAAACATATTAAACATTTAAACAATTATGTATATTATTTAATAAAAATATTTAAAGATTTAAACATAAATAAAAATAAATAATAAACTCAGATGGTTTTTTAATATAAAAATAGTTAATTTTTTTTTTGTTTATTATAATTATTCTAATTAAAAAAATTATTCATATTTGTTCATCAAATTACATGATTAAATTATGTAATAGGGATTTGACTCAATTTTTAGCCCCCATAGAATACCTTTGAGATAATTTAATTGACCAATTCAAATACTTATGAGAGTGAGTTGTCTTTTTTGAATTAAAAAATGAATATTTGGAGATGAATTCAACCCCAAAATGGTAATTAAAATAAGTAATGAAAAATCATAACCCGTAACTCAAAACCTAGACTTGGAATAGGATTTTGTGATGTTATCTAAATTATAGCTATGTGAGGGCATAAATAATCTACACCATACCAATATATAAACATTAAATATTCATTCATGACAACAAGTCATGTGATATCTCAATATAGAGTCAAGGTTTAACATTTTAGCCAAAAACACATTGAGTACTTCAACTTTGAAGCCCAATATTGGGGTCAAAACCAAGGGAGTTACAATTTTGATGTAGAGATTGTGATAGTGACTTATAAATAATAGGCTATTGCATAATAAGTGGAGTTTCATCCACATTTTATGAAGATGTAATATAAGTTAATTGTCTAATAGGGATTTGACACCTTAATTTTTAGCCCCCTCCTGAAATTATAATTTTGAAGTAATCTAATTTACCAATTAAAATACCTCTGAGGGTGACTCACCTTTCTTAGACTTACAAACTAATATTTGGAGATTGATTCAAACCCATAATGGTAATTAAAATAAGTGACACAAAGTCATACCTAGTAACTAAAAGACCTCTTGGGAAAATATTTTGTGTATTTATCTAAATTATGTTTATGTGAGGGCATATTAAATAGTCTACCTCAAAACATTTACTATATATAACATTTCTATATATAGACTTTCAATCCATTTATATATTGTATCTAAATGTAGATTTGTATAATTTAGGGAATTTAATTCCAATAAAATAGCAATAGACTCATCATAATAGATTACACTTGATTGGTCTTCTAGCATGGGTTTTTGGATCACATCCAGTGGTTCATCAGGATTAGAAAATTTTCAATAATCTGCTACAAGACCATAGTAAAATTAAAATTATAGAAGTTTAAATATGGAAATATAAGTAAATTTATCATCATGGAACTTTGGAACCAATGGTAATTATTTAGAAATAATTATCAGGCTCTTGCATAATAAGTAGAATTTCATCCACATTTTTTGAAGATGTAATATTATTAATTATTAGGAGAAACAAGTGGTGGTGGTATAATAGTAGGTATACACATTAGAATAGATGGTGTCTTTTGAACATTTATTTCCACTTCAAATTTTTATTATATTTCTAAACCCAAAATTTTTCTTGGTCATTTCTAATTTTTTTAATGCCATTGTAATAAAAGTAATTTTCCCATTGCAATCATCAAGATAAAACCTAATCACCCACAACTATTTTCCTTATTCAACAAATATAGATGCCCACTAATCAAAACCAAGGGAGTTGTAATTTTGATGTATATATTGTGATAATGATTTATAAATAATAGGCTCTTGATAATAAGTAGATTTTCATACACATTTTCTGAAGATGTAACATAAACAAATTGTCTAATAGGGATTTGGCTCCTTATTTTTTTATTCCCCCTAGGAATTATACCTTTGAGATAATTTAATTTACCAATTCAAATACCTATGAAGATGAGTCACCTTTATTGAACTTACAAACTAATATTTGGAGATGAATTTGAGCCCAAAATGGTAATTAAAATAAGTGACACAAAATCATACCTAGTAAATCAAAGACCTCTTGGGAAAGGATTTTGTGTGATTATTTAAATTATGATTATAGGAGGGTATATTAAGTAGTCTACCTCAAAACACTTACTACATATATTATTTCTATCTATAGACTTTGAATCCATTTATAGATTATATCTAAATGTAGATTTGTATAATTTAGGGAATTTCATTTAGATAAAATAGCAACAAACTCGTCACAAGAAATTACACTTGATGGGTTTCCTACCATGGGTTTTAGATCACATCTAGGGGATCATCAAAATTAGAAAATGTTCAATAATCTGCTACAAAATCATAGTATAATGAAAATTATATAAGTTTAAATATGAAAATAAAAGTAAAATTGTCTTCATGGAACTTTGGAACTGATGGTAATGATTTAGAAATAATTATTAGGCTCTTGCATAATAAGTAGAGTTTAATCCACATTTTATGAAGATGTAACATTATTAATTATTAAGAGAAACAAGTAGTGATGGTATCATAGTAGGCATACACATTGGAATAGATGTTGTCTTTCAAACATATATATTCACTTCAAATTTTTATCATATTTCTAAACCCAAAATTCTTCTTGGTTGCTTCTAATTTTTTTAATGCCATTATAACAAAAGAAAATTTTCCATTACAATTACCAAGAAAAAACCTGATCACCCACAATTGTTCTCCTTGTTTAGTGAATACAAATTCTTCCTAATCAAAACCAAGGGAATTAAAATTTTGACAAAGATATTATGCTAATGATTTAGAAATAATAGGCTCTCGCATAATAAGTATAGTTTCATCCACATTTTTTGAAGATGTAACATAATAAAATTGTCTAATAAGGATTTGACTCCTTAATTTTTATCCCCCATAGAATTATACCTTTGAGATAATTTAATTCACCAATTCAAATACCTCTAAGGGTGATTCACCTTTATTAAACTTACAAACTAATATTTGGGGATGAATTTGACCCCATAATGGTAATTAAAATAAGTGATACAAAATCATACCTAGTAACTAAAAGACCTCTTAGGAAAGTATTTTGTGTGCCTATCTAAATTATGGTTATGTGAGGGCATATTAATTAGTCTACCTCAAAACACTTACTATTAATATTTATATATATAGATTTTGAATTCATTTATAGATTATATTTAAATGTAGATTTGTATAATTTAGGTGAATCATTTCATTCCAATAAAATAGCAATAGACTCATCACAACAATTTATAGACTTGATAGGTCTCCTACCATGGGTTTTGGATCAGATCTAGGGGATAATTAGAATTAAAAAATGTTCAATAATCTGCTACAAGACCATAATACAATGAAAATTTTAGAATTTCAAGTATGGAAATAGAAGTAAAATTATCATCATGGAACTTTTAAACTAATGGTAATGATTTAGAAATAATTATTAGGCTCTTCAATGCATAATAAATGGAGTTTCATCCACCTTTTTTTTAAGATGTAAAATTATTAATTATTAGGAGAAACAAGTGGTGGTGGTATTATAGTAGGCATACACATTAGATTATATGGTGTCTTTTGAACATATATGTCCACTTCAAATTGTTATCATATTTCTAAACCTAAAATTCTTCTTGGTCACTTCTAATTTTTTTAGCACCTTGTAACAAAAGCAATTTCTTCATTGCAATCACCAAGACAAAACTTGATCACTCACAATTATGGTGCTCCTTATCCAACAAATATAGATGCCCCTAATTGAAACCAAGGGAGTTACAATTTTAACATAGTTATTATGCTAAGAGGATATCTCTTTACACGAAGAATGCAAGACATCATGGACTAAAGAATTGCATGGTGATTCAAAACTCGATAAGTTTGTGCCCATAATTATTTTTAAAATTAACTTATTTTGACATTAATGTCATGGTTTTGGAGTAACTAGCAGGTTTAATTGTCGATTTACACTCTTTCACTTAACATAACCTCTCTTACCCCCCACACACAAAAAATATATTAGTTATTAAATAAATACAATTGACACATTATAATATATATCAAAATATTTTTATATATTAAACTAATTAATTATATATTAATATTATATATAAATAATATATTTTGTCAAATATATTTTAATATTAATCAATATTATTATATCATATAATATATATGTTAATATAGATTATAAATATATATTATATATTATATATTTCAGTATAATATATATCAATACATCTATACATTGTTAATAGTAAAGAAATAGTATTATATTTTTAATAAAAATAAATGAATTTTTATACCTTTAACAAAGTGTTTAATGCCACATAACATGAAAATGGGATTTAACATTACAAGGTCAAAAATGCAATCATCAGTATGGATTTAAAACTCTATAGGGCTTAATCATGTGCACAATATATTATGTCTAAGAGAAAATATATAGAATATTAATAATGTTTGGTAGGTAATGGGAATTAAATAAAACAATCATGTATCAGCAAGGTTAAATCATGTATCCCTTCTCCATCACAAAAGGTGCATTTTTATTAATAGAACTAAATGATCCATGTCTCATTATCAATTGGATATGTAGTTAAGTGATTTTAAAATAATCATTTATAGGGCCAAATCACATCAATGTAGTAAAATAAATTAAATTTAAACAAGAAACTGTAAGCCAAGAAACTTTACTTTTGAAAAAATATTTCAATACAAGAATCACAAAAAAATTATTTATCAAGATTATAGAAATTATAATATATCTATATATTATTATTAATGGTACAAAAATAATATTAAATTTTTAACAAGATTACATGAATTTTTATGTCATATAATGCCACGTAACATCAAAAAATTGGTAAATGTGATCATAGGTATGATTTTAAAACTCTGTGATGCTTCACCATGTTCACAATAGATGAGGTAGTTTAAAGAGGAAATATACCAAACATTATTACATTTGGGAGGAATATAATTAAAATTTACAATAACATATCATGAAGTTATCACAAGCATTAAATTTGATGTTGCAGATGACACTTGGCATAGGATAGTTGGCGGTAAAGCATGTGAATTATTAATTTTTAATAGCCATTTGAACTTTGTTATAAAAATTATGTGAATTTTTAGATTACATATAAATTATACAAAGTAATCAAGTATGTTCTACTTTAAAAAATGGCCATCAAATTTTAGTTAACCATTAGGTATTTTGAGCTGGAATTTAAATTAGTGACACATAATTCTTTTGTTGAATAGATTCAAATTAAGATAAAGCACCAATGAATATATGTCATGATGAGTTTATTTTTCCACTCAAATACTTTGGTTTATTTCTATATTTTATAATACCATAATGATAATTTTCTCACTAACTTCAATTTTGAAGTCTGATTGTGAGATGTGTTTTTTGGTGTTTCTGATTACAAGTGCTATAAATTTAGTTGGAGATGTGCTCATCAATTTTTGTGGACAAGACTATTTGGTGTTTTTGACTCATGTATACCAAAACCTTGTTCATGATGTTTTTATAATGCATAATTACTATGATTCATGTATTCAATACACCTATTTACAAAAGTAGGAATACAAATAAATGATAACCAGTTATTGTAATAAACTAGGAGTAGTGACAGTTAACATTTTTCATTTTGAAAACTTAATAGGTGAGCCTCAAATATTTTATTGGATTCTTTGTATGTGCCCTTGTGGCCTTCTATATTTTTGTTCTCCATTTATGAGAATGTGGTGTTCTATGTTATTTAGAGTGGAAAATTATCTCTATCTACTATTTCTTTTATTTTAATTTTATAGTTTTGGTCTTTGCTAGCATAATAGATTGTAGTTCATGTTTTATGCTCCTTTATGGTCTATTATGCTTCAATATCTAATCTATTTTAAAAAAGAAAAAAAATTCTCCTTATTCAGTAATCCAAAAATAAATGTGCTACTTTTAATGTAATTCAAACATTTCCTAATCCACTACTACCACCATTCATTGATGAGAAATAATTTTTGGGAGTAATTGTAGATGCTTATGATGTCCCACCTTCTAAAAATAATGAGGTTCCTTCATATTTTATGAGGAAAATTTAATGAAAGTTTAATATCCTGAATGAAATTCTTTATTAATTTTATTATTAAGAGTTTTTAGGGCCAATAAAAAGGCTTTTGATATGTTAGGTTGGGTGCATATCATGTGCCTAATCAATTTTTGATAATTTATATCAAATAATCACTTTATCTTCAAATAATCCCCTCTATAGTGAAGGATGTTGTAGAGATTGAAAGTTTACATGCACTTAACACATTTATTGATACCTTTGTGTAACACGCAAGCCAAGTTTACCATATTGATGCTTATGAGAGTGGACATGGAGGTGGTCAAACTAACACTACTACTCGACCACACTAATGCAATTATATGGTACTCTATGCACTTGAACTTAAATTAGATGAGGATAAAGATTTGATGTAAACCAATAATGGTGGTGTTTCTAATTGAATTTGATGTAAGCCAATTATTATTATATATACTCTAATAATGAATTGGAATAGATGGTGTCTTTGGAACATATATGTTCACTTTATTTTTGATGTAGATATTACATGCTAAGAGTCTCTCTCTTTACATGTAGAATTCAAGCCATCATAGATTAAGTCGTTGCATGGTAATTCAGATCCTGATCAGTCTGTGCCCACAATTATATTTAAAGATGAAATTAATCAATATTTTGACATTTTCAAAGGTTTGGAATTACTACGTTTAACTATCAATTATAATTTTACACTCTTTCACTTTACACAACCCCTCTCACCAATACATATATACATACATACATTATATGTCATGATTGTGTGTGTGCATGTGTGAATATATAAATATTAAACTAAGTAATATTATATATAAATTATATATTCTATATTAAATATATTAGAGGGAAGGTCCCAATAGTTATGCATGTTCCAATTACCAAACAGGGCTTTTGTTAACATGTGCTCCATTGATGGATCATATTGGTGTGCATAAATATTAAAGTGCACCAGAAGTTAAACATGTAGTATCTAGTACTTATTCAACATTTATTCTATAAAATTAAAATTAAATAATCACATCTTGATAAGTAAGACTCAAATATTGATACTCTTATGCATAACTATTGGTAATCCAAGGGTTAAGTTTTGGTCATAGGTTTTAAAAATGCATTTTATGACCTATCATGATAAAATTGGTTATATCATAAAATGTTTAATGTGTTAGACCTTGAAACCTTATTTATAAGTAGTTAATATGACATATAATAATGGGTAAAAATTTCAAAATATAATGTGATGTTATGGCACCTTAATTTGGTGTCCAAAGTTAGGGTGCACGGCTAGTGAGACCTTTCCCCTATACTAAAATATATAATATATAATTATAATTTGATTTATAAACTATATTAACATATATATTATATAATAATAAAATATATTATATAATATATAATATATAATATTTTAATATTATATTAAATTATATAAAATATATTTTTATTATATATTTTAATAATATATATATATATATATATATCATTTTAATATAATAAATATATCATTCACCTTCAATTTGACTTGGTTACTCGAGGTACATTTGCATTCAAAAATATGCAGGAGTCCCCAATGAATTTGAAATTCAAATCTACTTTAAAAAATATGGTCTGTATAATTTTCACACATTTTAAAGAGGAATAAAAATTACCGATGACCAAACATATTCATATTCTTACATATTCTTAGTTTTTTCCAAACATACACTATAGAGCATTGATAGATCAAAATAGAGCATGTTGTAGAGATTCCAAAGCATTGACCATATTTGTTATTATCATTTCTATAGATCCTTATTTTCAAGTATTTAATCTTAATAGTGTTTAATATTTTTTTACTCTATATAAAATGTGTAAAAATTATTATTTTTAGGTATTTAATCTTAATAGTGTTCAATATATTTTTTTACTCTATCTTAAATATGTGATTTTTTTGTGTTGATGTGGCCCTTTTATTCATTTTTTAGCACTTTAATATGTTATGAAATCACTAGGATTCAAATAATCTACCTGGATTATTGTAATATTTTTTGCCCTACTAGAGCATACCTAATTGTGATGTCAGTGAGCCTTCTACTGAAGGATCACATATATTTTATATTATTTGATCAAACATGGTTTTCAAATTGTAACACTAAAATTTTATAAAATAATATAATAAATATAATGCCAAATACTCTACCTATATATATACTTCAATCATTTTTTAATAAAAAATAATTTAATTTTTAAGAATGTGTGTTGAGGTTAAGGAGGCCTTGGGTTGGCATATGCAGTAGTGAGCCTTGTTATAAATCCCATTTCAAAAGTAAAAGAGGTAAAAAGAGTCAAGTGGGTGTATAAGACAAAAATGGGTAAGATCTAGATTTTACTTTAAAGGTTTGTTACCAAGTTCAAATAGCATTAGCACATCTGAATACAAAATAAATTAAATGAACTAAATTCAAGATCCTTCAACTAATTTATCAAAAAAAAACTAATTAACAACCCTATATTATAAATGCAAATTCATAATTCAAAGGAAATATTAAAATTCAAGCTTTAGAACCAACAATTGAGAGAAAATATATATTAACAATTGACACATCAAATTTGGACAATATTCTCAAAATTCCTTGACTATATTAATTGCTGCAAGTATACAAATTTGTTCTAAAATCTCTCCCTTACAAAATGGTAATACTGCCCTTTTATATAAAGACAAAGAAGTATACCAATCAGTTGTAAGATATGAATGTACAAAGGTAAGGGACAACTATCATTTTTTTAGAGCATTCTAGAATACATTTAATTTTCCAAGCTAAACTATCCTAGAGGCAATATGCTAACAAAATAACATATGCCTTACAAAATAATATCCTATTTTTAAAATGTTACAAAGTTTTTACAAAATAGAATATGAATTAGTTGGTGGGCCTTGTGCCTTGATAACCTACTTGCTACTACAAGAGCTCCATATCCTTTTGATGTTATTCTTTAAAAAGCTCCAAATCCATAGGTGGTCTCAAAAGACACTATTTTTCACTATTATCTAAGGCCTCTAATTATATATCATTCCTAGACATGTATTATTTGATTTTCTAGGCCTCAACTACCCTTTCTCCAACATTGAGGATCATACCAATGATCCTTTTATTGTCTACTCTTGAATGTCCTTTATTTTTATTCTTAATTTCTTGGATTACTAAAGTATCCCTATGCTTGAACTCATCATCCTTGATGATGCCTAAGATAGTGGGTTGTGTAGGGTCTTTAAGCATTGTTCCAAGGAGTTATTTAATTCTCCTTACCAACTCTTCATAGTCTTTGAGAAGCCTTTCCAAGTCCTATGACCATGTATTTAAACCTTGTATATTATCAAAAATAATCCCAAGAATTGCATTCAAATACCTCAAGCTAATTGACTTAAATCTAGGGATATGCTTTCCAACTCTGATGTTAATCATCCCTATTATTTGATCCATTGAGGCTTGTCATTGGTTTATTAAACCCTTGGCCACTATGTTTTATTATACCATTGCACTCTACCTCAAATTGATTGATTTTAAGGCCTCAAACATGTCAAAAAGGGACTCTTTAAGAATCTTTAGCATAGATATAAGCATTGAAAAGATATATTGTGTCTTCATTCTTCATTATCCTTACCTAAGTTAGATATTCTCTACTTCATCCCCTTGATTCTAGATCTAACCTGAGCTAAATGAGCCTCAACTAAGATTTCTACATCCTCTTCATGGATGGGTAGTTCACCAATTTATTTCCCCCCAACTGGAGTTAATCCTGAAAAAGGGTCAACCTTTTTGAATGTGAACTCTTCGATCCCCACAATGGCTTTTCTAGTAGTCACTCTTTCTAATCCAGCTATCTCTAGATTGAATTACATAGTAGTAATAGATTTAGTATATATTTTAGGTTCTGTGACCTCCATCTAATTACTACTTGATGTTCTTGGAGCATCCATCCTTTTGCCCTCTAGCCCTATAATGGTTACTATTCTTTTTTCCTCTTTCTCTTTCATCAAGGCCCTTATCCATGGCTTGATGTCTTCATGCACATCCACACTAATGGATTGGGTCAGAGCTCATGAATGGGACAAATAAGGGATCTTATAGATCTTTTCATAGAGAAACCAATCAAGGATGATTGGCCCATGAATGCAGTACTCCTCACTGAACAAGTTTATCTCATTTGTGGGATAAGTGAGAGTCAACTTTGGCCTCTTTTATACAATAGGGATAATTTCCAATTGTGGTTTCCTCTTCTTTGGTTTTGCCACTAGGACTAAGTTCAAGGCAAGTTGTTTTCCTTGATATTCATACCCAACCTCCTCTGCTTGGGCATGTGGTTCCTCAAATTATTTTTCCTCTCCTTTAGAACCATATGATTTAGCAAAGACCTTGATGGCATCCTCCATTATTTCATCTAGATCCAAGGCAATCATGTCCAAATCCTTAATATGGAATGTTGGTCTTTAAGGGGAAGTTGAGGATGAATGTCCCTCACTAGGTCTCTCCTCCAACTTCTCCTTGCTAGTGGCTTATACAATCTATCTTTAGGGTTGTGGAAAATCTATCTAGGGTTATTCTTGAGGTGGCCTAGAAGGTCTAAATAGTAAATAATACTGAAAAGGATGCATTTTCCATATATATCCTAGTGGATTTTCATCATTAGTCAATCTATACACAAGTTTGAGGTTTTGTTTCTTAAATATAGCTAATACCTCTTCAAAATCATTGGCCTTTATGTGTAGAGTGTTATAAGGACCTAGTTCATTTTCATAACTAGCTTGGGTAGCTGTTAGCTTTTCAAGTGTTTTCCCACTACATCATTAGGATCTCAATGCCTGAGGTCATCTAATTGAAACATAAAGGAATCCTTGTGCTTGGTCATGGTGTCTACCTAATTTTAATATTACAAGATAATTCTTCTAATTATCAAAGGAAAGGGGTGGAGGAGGAACTTCATTTTCTCTTTGCAAACCCCATATACTCCTTGAAGAAATTGGGATGAAATTTACTATTCTACCAGCTTGTTAAGAACATAAATAGGTAGCTTGTATGGTTGAGTCATAATTCCCTCAATTTTGATTATAATATAGCCTAGGTAAAACTAGATATATCATATTAATTCCACATACTTCTTAATCAAAGGGTTAATTCTAGGTATGGGAAACCCTGTAATGGCATCCACCAATGTATGATAGACACATTCATAGATGAATTGATTATGGTGTCTATAATTCAAGATGTGTATCTTTGAGTAGTGGTGGGAGATGGTGGTTCTACCCTTAGGAGACCAATTTTTTCATGTTGGGGATTTTGGTGGAAGTTAGCAGGGCATCTAAAAAATAATACATCATGAAGAACTATTTGCTTGTCTTCTTTTTTATGAATGCAAATTGACATCCTAGATGAATGTTAATCATATTCCCAAATGGAGGAGTGAGCTCTTTCTTTACCATAAAATAGACATAAGACACCCAAATTTTATTGGCATACATGGTTGAGGGAGCCCCAGATACTTTGTTTAGTAGGTTCATGATTACCCTAATCCCTTCCCTAAATGAGATAATTAGGAGTTTTCTCTCAAACTCTTGAAATGCATGGTTTCCCTGGAGAAATGATGGCTTGAGAATGGTATGTAGGTCATTCTTATTGGTCCATTCCTTGATTGTGGGTAGGGCCATATGGGGTTTTAAGAGCTTAGAATACCTCTCAAAGGCCAATGGGTAAATATATTCCACTTTCCTAGAGATTCCATCATGGATAATCTAATCATGCTCAATTTTATAGCCTACAAAAATGAGAGTAAGTACATCAATACAGTGGAGTACCTCTAGTTTGGTAGAAACATGATGGAGGCTATCCATTTAAACTTCATCTAGTTCATAGTATCTCTTGTTAATAGAAAAAATCCTCTACTCTTCATTAGTAATGGATTTCATTTCCTTGATAGTTCAAAATAATTTAGACTAATTCTTATTTCCATTATTTAGGGTTGTAGTGTCTAGTTTAGTGTCCTTAAAAACCCTTCCTTCACTATCTATGGATAAATACAACTATGTCTCATCTCTTAATTACTACCTCTAAGCTACCATGGATTTTGTACTTATAAATTATTCACAACTAGATTTCAATTGATCTATGTGTTAATTCTTTTGTGTTTAAATCACAATTCAATTTATCTTAGGTTTACTGTAAATAATCTAAGTTTGCTTAGGGTATATTTTATGCAAGGTTTAGGGCTTTGAATATTTAATGTTAGTAGCTCATTTAGACTTAGGATCATATATGCCTTAGATTTAATTCTAATCTTTGCCTTTATATGTTTGCATTTTGATCACACAAGATTTTCTATTGTTTTGCTTTCTACTTGTGTGGTGCTTATGTGGCATCGATCTAGTACCTTTCACAACATTTTTCATAAATGACTTTGAAGCATTAGCTATTGGAATTTAAAAATAACCATTTTATTTCACACCATTAGATCAAGATTGAAGGATCACCATAGACCATTGATTATGATCCAAGCCTTTGATTTTCATTCATCTCTTTTTGGTATTGAGCCTTGTGGTTATGCCACTTGGCACCTCCATGGGCCTTTCAAGCTCTAGCACCTTTGTCAATTTCATATCACATCATCACACCTGACACCATGGATTTGATCATGGCTTTATGACTATCCATCAATCAAGAGATCATTTACCATGTGGTGATCCCATAAGCTCTCAAAAATTCTTTGAAAATTCATCAGTGCTTTCATGTCATTGGATCATCCTCCATGATGAAGCATAGACCATTAGATCCTACAATATGCATAGTAATTAATTAGTTCATAATCATAAAAGGACTTAGGATAAAAGGGTTTGAGCTAAGTTTATTTCATATTAATAAACACAAAGACTTAGGTTAGGGAAATTTATTCTAAGTTTTAAAGCATAAATATCAAAGGACCCTTTAAAAAACATGCCCCTATTATCTAGGTAAAATGTCTAATAACCTTAAATTTGATGGTCATATGGATGTCAATGACAGCCTTGTAGACATCAGATGATGATCACATGAACATCAAATTCAAGTTCATCAAATTTTATAGGCTTGATGGGATTAAATTTGATGATATTATAGATGTTAATTATGTCCTTGTTAATGTCAAATAATGATCATGCAAACATCAAATTTAAGCTCACCAAGTTCTTATATGCAAGAGTGCCACATGGTGACTCCATAGGGCTTCGTAGTTTATTTAAATTTTCAACATTGTCTTTGCACCATTTGATTGATATTCTTAAAGAAAAGAGAACTATCTGATCATGATCTAAGTAATTTTCATGCTATTAGTTCATTCAATGAGTAGGACCCTTTGTTTTTAAGTCTTGAATTCAAGGGTGCTACATGGAAACCTCACAAAGCTCCTAGGTCTTTTAAATTTTTAATGTGGCATTTTATCCATTGGATCCTTAGTCCTGATGAAGTGTAAATTATTGATTGTGATCTAAGACCTTGATCATGATTAGTCCAAATGACTAAGTTCTCAATTTTTTCAAGCTTTCTTTACTTCATTGGATTAAAAGGTATGATGAAGTGTGGATCATCATATACACAAAGGAGCATGATGTTTAAGTTAAGACCTAAGATTATAATATAAAATTAGGCTAAAGAATTAAGTCTAAGGTCTCATTTGTGTTAATAAACATGAATAGGGCCTTAGCATTAAGGTTTTGGGATAAGTAGGAAATAATAAAGGGAACCATGCTAGAAAATGAAAGGGACCATGCTAGCATAAAATTAAACCATATTATAAATAAAAAGAACAAAATGGGAGAAGGACAAAGCTTAATTTTTAATCTAATAATGATTAGTATTAAGTCTAAAATATATGTTTCAAGGTATCTCCTAGGAGATACCTTCAAAAACAAATCCAATCATTTTCATCCCGGTTCTTGTCAAATAAAAAGATGTCATGGTTATATTAAATCCCCTATAAGGACCTTTAAAATCAACATAGAATTAATTCCAAGTTCTTTCAAGGTATACCCTAGGATATACCTTTTTAAAAAATTCCAATCATGTGCATGTTGAAGTTATTTCCTAAGAGATATCTAGAAACAAAATTCCAATAGTCTGTATCAAGGTTATTGACAAATAAAAAGTTGTAATGGTTATATCAAATCCTTTTCAAGGAAATTTTCAATCAACATGGAAGGTATTTCAAGGAAATTCGAGGTATCTCTTATAAAATTCCAATCGTGTGCATGTTCAAGGTATCTCCTAGAAGATACCTCATGTGCATTAGGGTTCTTGCCAAATAAAAAGGTGCCACATTTATATCAAATCCTTTGAAAAGACCTTTATAATCAAAATAGAAGGTATTAAAATTACCTTAAGGTATATCCTAGGAGATACCTTGAAATAAAATTCTAAATCATGTTCATTTTCAAGGTATCTACTAAGAGATATCTCAAAAGAAAATTCCAATAGTGTGCATCAAGATTCTTTCAAAATAAAATGTTGTCATGGTTATATCAAATCCTTTTCAATGACATTTTCAAGCAACATGGAATTTATTACAAGGCCCTTCGAGATATCTCCTAGGAGAGATACCTTGAAATAAAATTCAATTGTGTGTATGTTTAAGGTATCTCTTAGGAGATACCTCAAAATAAAATTCCAATCATGTGCATCAGGGTTATTGTCAAATAAAAATATGTCATGGTTATATCAAATCCCTTGCAACATTTGTAATTAAAATGGAAGGTATTCTAAGGCCCTTTGAGGTATCTCCTGGGAGATACCTTTGAAATAACCTAAGCATGTCCATTGAACCAATTGTAGAAACACAAGTAATAATTCATAGAAATATTGTAAGGGATAAAACCATAATCATCTTAAAATATGTGCATTAATCCAAATGAGAGTTTGGAACAATGTACAAAAAATAGGTGTGGATATGATCATGATTTTGTGGAAAAATTAATCTTCTACCTCAGTAGGATATTTTCTAGTTATCTATGTGGAGAAAGATCTCACAAGGGATAAAATAAAACCTATGTCCTCTTGTACAATAGACAAAAAAATCCCTTTCCTATCCTCATGATTACACAAAAATTAACTAAAAGGGACGTATCACTATTGGTCAAATTACAATGGTTTCCCAAAGGGGAATGAGAAGAAAGAAGAAGGGAGGGAAGGGAAAAAAGAAGTGGTGCTAGATCAGAAAAATAGAAATATCTGATTATGCTCCAGAGTCAATCTATATGATGGAATCTTTTTCTAACTTTTTTTTATACCTAGTATATCCTTCCATCATAGGGGAGAGATTCCTTTGGTCTAATCCTACTTGGTATTTAAATTTTACTCTATACACATTAAGCCAAATGGAAATATTCTAAAGCATGGTCTACCTTCATCCAATGAGTTCTTTAAGATGGTCACAAGAATTCTCAAGTAACACTAACTATTTTATTTTATCAACATTAAAAGACTCTCATGGTACATCAATGAGGTTTCTTATAGTGATGTGTATTGTCTCTTCCTTGAAGTAACTTGCACCATTAAGGCTTACCATCTTCCTTAATACAACATCTATATCTTTTGTTACATTCTTGAGGGACTGATATTTTCCTTTTAAATTAAATATGTCATCTTTAAGTATCATCAAATAATGCTTGATTTCTAGTTGACACTCCTTGGGATTCTTATGATCATTAGGAGCAATGATCCTTTCTACAATCAAAATATTTGTGCCTATATTTTAGACCTCATCCATTTTACATTGGACCTCTTCCCACACCTTGATATCTATCTCATATAAAATAATTTAAACATTACACTCCCTCTTATTATAAACTATGTTGTTCAATCCTTTCAATGCCAAGTGGATTATTTCTTCTACCTTAGTGCATAGATATTCTTGCCATTGTTTATTGATCTTCCTCTCAACTTTAAACCATTAATCTATCAAAAATCTAATGACTCTATTGATAAGAGAGGATGCTCTAGAGAAATACTATATATTAGAGTTACTACCTTGAGATCATTCAATGTCTTTTGTAATTACTAGATCATAGCTTTATTTTATGCCTTCAACCCTTCCATGCTGGATTTGTCTTTATCCATCCTATGAGTCACCATATTTTCTAAAAACTATGAGTTGTACTTCATCTCTTTCCTTGATGGCTCCCGTAGACTATAGCTATAAATAATGTAACTCTCAAGAGGATCATATTTCTTCAAAGCATTTGGTGGGGGAATGGCTACCTCCACATTATTTTCTCTTGTGGTAGTGAATGTGGTCCTAGAATTTGTCTTCACCTTCTTAGGGGGCTTGACCTTATATGCTTGAGTGATATTCAATATGTTAATCTCCCCATTTTTTCTCATAATATCTTTCTACTTGACCTATTCCTTGACCCAAATAAAGGGTTTGGTCTAAAATCCCATTGATGTACTAGACATAAATGTAAGCCTTGAGATAGTAAAGGGTGGTGTCATAGGAGTACTTGGTGATGAATAAGAAGTGGACTTAACATGAACTATTTAATTTATTCATCACTTTCCAACTCCTCACCACCATTTTTTTCTCTAGGTTTCCCATTTAGGTTTGGCTCTATATCAAAACTTCAAAATATGGTTTGAATTATTGAGACTCCTTAAGCAACATTTCAATGGAGCTTCCTCATCTTGATGACTAATTGAAAGGTTCTTCACCTACTTCACATTATTTTTTAATCTAATACTTAGGTATAGATGAGGTTATGGTGACCTCCTTGTTGCCCTCAATCAACTCTTCACCAATCATGGTCTCTATACCTTTATTGTGGGTTGGATCATGGACCTTGATGCAAGGAAGGATACCTTGATGTACTTCAATTAAAGCAAAATTACCTAAAGCACTCTCAACACCATTATTAGACTAGTCTAATTTCTTATTTATTATTTCATGGGTGGGGATACCTATTTGTATCTCTACTCTTCCACATTACTTTGTACTCACCTTTTCCTCTGGTATTGAAATTGACACCTTTGGAGGGGAAGGGACAACTTGTGATGCCTATAGAGCTATTTGTAATCCTTCTTATGCAACCACCCCTTTAAGATCATGGTGACTTGATTATCCTACTCTAGCTTTACCTTATCCTTCTCATTATATTTATTCATTTCCTCAACTTCACCCTAATTATCTTGGCTTGGTGGTTGAGTGATGACATTCTCAACAAATGTATCTTTATCTAATGAGATCATTTCCTTTTCTTAATAGGCCTTAAATTGAGTGGCTGCCTCAACTCCAACCTTCATAACATATTCAAAAGAGAGGGGATTAATTGAGGCCATAAACTCCTCCTTATCACCCTTAATTTTTAATCCTAAAGGACTCTCTTCTACAAATAAACCAACCATTGGGACCTTCATTGGGGTCTGGGGTATTTCCCTCAAATTTATTTTCCTAATTCTTAATTGTGGAGGAGTGAATTCTCATTTCTTTTTCATCACCTTTATAATGGGCCTATATTCATCTAAGTCTTCTTCATCACTCATATCTCTCAATATATGATCATTAGAGGATTTATCCTCTTTCTTCTTCATTGGGAGTTCCTTAAAAGGTAGTTCTTTGAACACAACCTACTTCCTCTTCATAGGAATCCCAACTAGAGGCTACAGATCCCTTTTGACTCTTTTCTTTTTACTCTACCTCTTCCTCACCTTATCTCTTCCTTGAATAAATCTTTGAGGGGGGGACAATGGTTGGTTATTGTGCTAGTGGAGTAGGTGTGATAATAGTTGGATTAACCACTACGATAGTTGATGGGATGGATGGTATATTTGGGGCTCTTTTTGATGTGATGGATATTTGGGTGGCACTAGTTAATATAACCTCCCTAATAACAATTTTGTTCCAATTTTTAGCTAGATTTGTTAACATTAAGAAGCATAATCTTAACTTAGACTATGATGTGGTTATGAATTCTACATCAATTGGCTTGCTAAAGTCAACATCACCAACCTTGTTCTTCCCTTTTCCCTTTGTTACTAGTGGTGGAGCCAAAGGAGAACCACTTTATTTTGGGAGGAAACCCTTTAACTCCAAAAATTATTTGATTTTTCAAAGGATATGGGTATCATAAGTACTAAGATCAACCCCATGTTCCTTCAACCACCTAAAGGTTCTTCTCATGATTGTTGTGGCCCTCCATGGAATCTAATCATTTTACTTAGTATTGAACTCCACACATGAGATATCCTAGCCTTCAATATTGGACTGATTATATATTGTAGATAGTGTCCTCTTATCATCTCACATGTCTTTAGGTATGGGAGTAATATTGTAAGTGATAATGTATTACACTATCAGTCCCATATAATATAAATTTTTGGCATCTTCATTGGTAGTGCAAATGGAACAGATATCTCAAAAATGTGATTGATGTAGAATTACATTAGTCACTGTGTTCGCCCACCATCTGATATCATATTTTAGCCTAGGTGATAACTTGTCAATCACATACTAGCCTATCTCTTACTCCAATCCCTTAGATTTGGTAATAGAAGGACATGAATAATGTCTAATTTGAAATGGAAACTATGATCTCAAAATTTTACTCAAGATAGGATGGTTAGTATGGTGTTAGTTCCAAAATGAAAACAAAATGAAAGAAACACACTAATAGCATAACATCTCTAGGCCTAGACACTAGGGAGAGCTTAGTTAACAAAATAAAATGATAAACACAACAAAAAAATAAGGAATAAAATACAAGAGTTCCTTCACCTTCCTTGGATGCTCTAATGCCTTTGTAATGGTGGATTTATTGGTTTTATGCTCATGAAGTCCTTGAAAATGGAAGCTTGGCTACCTCCAACTCATATTGGTACCTTGGCTTGTAGCTTGGCTTGGCTTGGAATCAATTTGGAAAGGTAACACTAGCTACTTAAAGCTTTTGGAACTAATTTGGAATTATAACTTTGCATCAAGAAAGTTGTTTAAATGATTTTGTGAGGCTTCTTATTTATATATTTTTGGATTTGATCAGAATCAACATGAACCATCCATCTCAAGATTGAGATGTGTGGTTGAGGATTAATTCAATTTTTAGAATTAAGTTTGTAATTATTCTCATCATGGAATTGGAAGAAGGGGAAATTAAGAGGCATGAAGGGCATTATGGAAGGCATTGATAAGGCATGGGAGGCATGAATCCTAGTATTTGTGGTAATTATTTCCTAGGGATGTCTTCCCAAGAAATGAGGTCACTTGATGATGCAGATATCCAATATTCATTTCTAAAAACAAGTATTTAACAAGTTTCCATGGATTTATTAATTATGCCTTGATTTGGGTTAATTAGCTCTTCATCATGATTAAGTTCTTTGTGCATAAATTACTCAATTTGATCAGAATGTCCTATTATTGGTCATAAATTTTATTGGATTAGAATTAGAAGTCCATATTAGATGCATTAGAACCATATTAAAATTTAGGATGTTGCTAACAACAAATAATAAATTCACAAGTCTTGTGTAAAATATTTGATAGGAGAGAGCAATCTAGAGCATCTAAGTGCAAAATTAGTATTTTGACTCAGAATGAACTGATCAAAGTTAGCTAGCCCATAAATTACATCTCCCCATTTAGGGATACCCTAGCCAAAATTTGCGCTTGAATATGTCACTTTCACATCATTTATAAATTTTTAGTGTTTTTAGGCCAAATTGTGCATTTTAGGTGGAAATTGGCCAAAAGCCTGATTGGAGGTTATTAGTGGCCAGATTTAAGTGTCTACAATTTGCCCCTATTTGGGAAGGTATTGCAAGCTATAAGCATAGTAAAATCTTCTCAAATAATGAAAAGGTCTTGTATGTCTACAAATATAATTATGATAAACTAATTGTATGATGCCCCCTTGAGGGAATGGTTGGCACAAGGAGGTCGGCAAACAATCCCTCTAAAAAGAAGAAGCAAAATGAGGGGACCAAAGAAAGGAAAGATGATGGGGTGAAAACATAATGATATTGAAAAATTAGTCAAAAATCATGAAAATACAAGATGGATGGTGCACAATGGTTTTCCCAAAGGTGGTTATAAGCATTGTACCCTGATAATGGGAACATGGTATGATAACACAATGATTTATCCAAAGGTAGTTATAATCATTGAGAAGATGGAGCTGCCCTAATTAGGATAGATAAAAAAGAGAATAACATGCCCCTATATGGGTAGAAAAAGTAAAATGGTGACAACATAGTAATTTTCCCAAAGGTAGTTATAATCATTGAGAAATGTAGGTGGGATGGTGTGTATGATTTGCTCATAGGAGGTTATAATCATATAATCATTGGACCTTGATTATGACAAACATGATAAACCTAGTAAAGGATGATAATAACTTAACATAGAGGGTAATGATGATTTTGAACAACCTAATAGTAGGGAGATGCTCATCTAAACTGATAAAGATTGAAATTCTTTCATGGTTAATTACTTTGTTTGGGATATGATTGGGAGTGAATCAGGATGTTGGCACCAAAGAAATGCCACCATTATTGAATAGAATTATTGAAGCTAAGGTTTTTTGTATCATGTGATGGTAGGATTTATGATAGAACACCATAAATACTTGGCCCAAAATATACATGAGGACTGACTCTCATAATCCAATACTCAATAGAAAATAATGCACTAACGATAGAAACTATGATGACAATGTAAACATATGAATAGGGATGGATTCAAGTATAAGTGTGGATAATGAATCACCTAATGAACACACATAAAATAAATTAAGGAAATAATGTTGAAAGCAAATAAATAGGCAAACAAACAAACCAAATAAGTAGAAACAAACAAACAAATAATGTAATAAAAACCCTATGAACATTGCCCCTAGAAAATAGATGACAACTTTACAATCAAACAAAATGAGGGAATAGAATAGAAGGAAGGGTGTGGTTGAGCTATCTCCATATGCACTAAGAAATTGGTTGTTGCCTACATAGTTCCATGGATGTAATATTTAATAAAAAACTTTAGGCCAAATGTAGTTCACCCAAGGAATGGGAAGAATGTGATAAATGAGGAAAATAAATAGAATGGATGTGATAGAAGAATAGAAATGGTTTTTAAAAATGACAAGTGTATGAGATAAAAATTCCAAAAAGGATGGGGAAACTAAATGTCAAGTGATTTTCTTGTAACTTAGTAAGGGTTCACAGAATCCTTAAGGAAAAGAAATGGTCAATGTTTTTATTCTTTGCTACTGATTTTGAAATGTTTTTGGAAGTGTTTTTTTGGAGTGTCTCAACTTAATTAAGAATGATGAGACACTAAATAGTTCAAGATCAAAAAATAATAAGAGAATTTAAATAAAGTTTTCTATCAAAATGGTAAGATCATGGCTTAGGTTGCTCACAAAATGGTGAGAGCGTGGGTTAGGTTACTCATAAAATAATAAGAGTGTTGCTTAGGTTGCTGACAAAATAGTGAGAGTGTGGCTTAGGTTACTCAAAAAATGGTGAGAGTGTGGCTTAGGTTACTCATAAAATGGTGAGATTATGGCTTAGTTTGTTCATAAAATAGTGAGAGTGTGGCTTAGGTTACTCACAAAATGGTGAGAGTGTGGCTTAGGTTGCTCATAGAATGGTGAGAGCATGGCTTAAGTTTCTCATAAAATGGCAAGAGCATGGCTTAGGTTACTCATAAAATGGCAAGAGTGTGGCTTAAGTTACTCATAAAATGGTGAGAGTGTGCCTTAGGTTACTCTTAAAATGGTGAGAGCATGGCTTAGTTTTCTCACAAAATAGTGAGAGCATGGATTAGGTTTCTCACAAAATGGAAAGAGCATGGATTAGGTTACTCTTAAAATGGTAAGAACATGGATTGGGTTTCTCAAAAAATGATGAGAGCATGGCTTAGGTTGCTCTCAAAATGGTGAGAGTGTGGGTTAAGTTTCTCATAAAATGGTAAGAGTATGGATTAGGTTGCTCACAAAATGGTGAGAGCAAGGCTTAGGTTGCTCAAAAAATAGTGAGAGTGTGGCTTAGGTTACTCATAAAATAGCAAGAGCAAAATGGTGAGTGTGGCTTAGGTTACTTGTAAAATGGCAATATCATGCTTAAGTTTCTCATAAAATGGTGAGATCATGGCTTAGGTTTCTCTCAAAATGGTGAGAGCATGGAGGAAAGGGTGACTGATCTAACCTCAAAAATTATTGAGTGCTACCTACATAGTCCTAGAGTATGACCTCAAGTCACTATAGTTTCATCCTTAAAATAGAGGAATTCGACTAGTGTAGTAGTCAATTCAAACAAAATAAGCATAGTTGGTAAAAAGGCATACCATGAGATAGGAAGTGTCAAGCTGGTACATCAAGGTTTAATGTTTCCCCTAGTTTTCCCAGGTGCTAATTTTCTAAAAGCTAGTTATAATTAGTAACAAGATCGGTGGTAAGAAATAATAAAAAATAAAGGATGCAACTATCAAAAATTCTATCACGCTATCCCAAAATATGATATTTATCTAAATTAATTGAAGTAACTAATGACCTGATAAAAAACCTTGATGTTAAAACTATGTAATAAATGAAAAAACCAAGGTCAAACAAGCTAGGCTTTAAAACACACTAGGTTGATAGAATGAAAGCAAAAAGTGGATACGATGAAGAAGATGGATAAAGGCATAATTTATCTATGAAGAATAATAGTGATAGAAAGGAATAAATGAAATGGTCATTACAAATAATACACCTTAGGACTCAAGCATAGTATCATTAGAGGTGAATAATATTAATTGGCTCTAGAAGTTCATCTCCATCTAGTGTGTCAAGCCTGTATGCTCCTGATCCATAATTTGTAGTGATGATGAAATTACCTATCTAGTTGGGTTTGAATTTACCTTTATGTTTCTTCTCAGTCATGGTATCATTTTGGTTTTCTTTAAGAACAAGATCACTAAGTTCAAATGTTTTATTCTTAACATACTGATTATATTGGCCTTTGAGTCAATTTTAATATTCTTGAAGATTATTGAGTGTGGTTGTATATTTCTCATCAAGTATATTTGGCTCTTATAGGTGAGTTACTCGATAGTCATGATCATCTAAGACATTCTTGAAAGAGATGCATAGTGAAGGAAATTCAACCTTAATAGTAAAGATGGATTTAGTACCATAAACAAGTGAGTATTGAGTGGCTCCTATGGGGGTATGATGATTAGTATAGTATGACCAAAGGGTAGGGAATATCTAGAGGTACTAGTCATGACCAACATAATTAACAATATTTTTGAGAATATTAACAATGGTTTTGTTGGATGTCTCATCCTGGCCATTACTTTGAGGGTAATATGATATATAAAAGTGTCGAGTGATGTTGTATTTAGTACATAACTTGTCTACATCTTTGTTCTTGAATTATCCTCCATTATCAGATATAATGTTAGAGGGAATACCATAGTGATAAATGAGATGGTTAAAGATGAATTTAGAAATTTTCTTTCCAATCATGTAAGTGAGGGGTATAGTTTCAACCCACTTAGTGAAATATTTAGTGGTGGTAAGGATATGTTTATGGCTTTCAGATGAAGTAGGGTTAATCTTCCTAATGAGGTCAAATACCCATGTATAAAATGGCCATGGTGTCAACATTAGTTTTAAAGTTTTTGCTAGGGCATGAATGAAATTAGCATGTTGTTGACATTTGTCACACTTTTTTACATATGTAGTGGCAACTGTATCCATTATGGGCCAATAATAACTAGTATGAAAGATCTTTTTGGATAGGACTACCCCACTAGAATGGACTCCAAATACTCCTTCGTGAACTTCTCATAATCCTAATGTAGACTCTGTCGATGTTAAACAACAAAGCAGAGTTCCATCAAAACTATGATGGTAAAGGGTATATCTAATTAGAGTATAATGAGAAAAATGATGAATGAAGGATTTGGTTTGTTTTTGAGATAGGTTAGGTGGTATAATTTGCTCATGAAAGTAGTTATAAAGGTCTAAGTACTAGATATATTTAGGACCAATAATATCATAAATCATGGTGATGATTGATAGTTCATTAGTTGGTGCTAATAAATTCTTGATGGGGAACTGATACTCTCTAGCTTTATCTATTTGTTGAATCAGACAACCAATAGTAGTCGTGACATATATAGTTCTATTACTAGCCCTAAGTATATGTTTTGACTAAATATTGGCAATTTGTTATTTAAGAGTGTTAACCATGTCTTTATGTGGAACCAACTTGTCATCTTTGGTCTAAAAATGATTTATAACTTGATTGATGATTAACTAAGAATCACCATAAAGTTATAAATGAGATATATTATATTGCACTAGTTTTCAAAGTCTTGTAATAAATGCTTCATACTCAGTGATGTTATTTATACAAGGAAAGTTGATTCTAATGGATTTAGTGATTCAATCCCCCTATGGTGTAATAAACAATAGGCCTACCCCTGATCCATGTGTAGTGAATGAACCATCAAAATATAGTTTCTAGGGATGCTACTCAAGGCATGTGTCCATGATGTTCATGATTGACTCATTAGGAAATTGAAACTTGAGTGGTTGTGTGTTTATGAGAGGTGCTTTATTAAGTTGATCTACAATAACTTGTCCCTTGATTAACTTTTTATTGACATACTCTATGTCAAACTCACTAAGGTGCATGATCCATTTAGTCATTCTACCTTGAAAATCTATTTTAGATAGTAGATAATTGAGTGGATCTACCTTTGAAATGAACATGGTTTTATTATTCAACATGTAATAATGTAGTTTCTGAGCTATGAAAACCATGGCTAAACAAGATTTTTCAATAGGTGCATAGTTATGTTCATATGTAACTAAGGTACAGATTAAGTGGTATACAACATGTTCCTTTCCATTATCATCATGTTGAGCCAAGAGTACCCCCAAGGCATGATCAGTAGCTGATAGGTATAATAAGAATAGATTTTTTGGTATTTGAGGTAATAAAATAGGTAGATTGACAAGATAGTCTTTGAGCTATTGAAAATCTATTTGGTAGTGATCATCCCAATGAAATGTAACTCCTTTCTTCAAAATGTTTGTAAATGGATGGAACTTGTCTACTAATTGAGAAATGAGGCATCAAATTGACTGAATCTTACCTTGCAAACTATGGAGTTGCTTTAAGTTGGTTGGTGGTGGGATCTTGGTTATAGCATGGACTTTAGCTAGATCAACTTCAATACCTTGATGAGACATGATGAAGCCAAGTAGTTTAATTGAAGTTACACTAAACACATATTTATTCAGACTGAGTTTGACTTTGTACTCTCGTAGTCTTTCAATATCTTACATAGTGCTACTAGATGGTTAGCTCTGGTCTTGGATTTTCCTAATATGTCATCGACAAAGTATTCAATAATATCGTGTATCATATCATGGAATATGATAGTCATGGATCTTTAATATGTAGACCTCACATTATTAAGGCCAAATGGCATTACTTGATAGTAAAATGTTCCCCATGGAGTGGTGAACATTGTTTTATGATGATCTTTCGGTGCTATTATGATATGATTGTATCCTAAAAAGCCATGCATGAGTGAAAGCATTTCATAAGCTACCATGGAGTCAATAATCATGTTGATATTAGGAAATGGAAAATATTATTTAGGACAAGCTTTGTTGATGTCTTAAAAATCAATACAAATTTTGATTCTTTTAGGCTCTTTGCTAATAGGTACTACATTAGAGATCCATTCTGAGTAGTCAATGGATCGAATACATCCTGATTATAAGAGTTTTTATAACCCTTTATTTACCATTATACTAATGTGAGGATGCAACTTACATATATTTTGTTTTACTGATTTGGCATTAGGATTAGCCACAAGGTGGTATAAAACTATGTTGGCTTCTAAACCTAACATGCCAGAGTACGCCTATGTAAAGATATGTACAAATTCTCTCAATAGAGTTGTAAAGACATCACATTCCTCCTAAGTGAGGGATGCACCTAATTTTATCCATTTCAGATCTGATGGAGTCTTGATATTTACCTTTATTGTATCTTTGACTAGAAGGGTCAAACCATCTTATAGGATAGTAGGAAATGACTTGAACTGTTGGATTATATCAGGGTCCTCTATTAGGACTTGTTCTTTGACTTCACCTAGGAATGATAAATATGAGTCCCCTAATGGGAGATCTAGCCATGTGATAAAAATACTAAAAAATTATTGAAGAATTTGATCAAATACTTGTTGTTGCTCAAAAATAAACTCAGAGTTGTAGGCAAGTTCATCATTGGTGGTCTCTTGGTCTAAATTTTAAGAAGAATAAACACCCCCATCTAGTATCACCTAAAATAAGTTTTCACCACTAGACTGGCCTTTATCTTTACTTTTTCCCTAGTTAGAAAGAACCTCTAAGAGGTTTTCACTTTGGGACCTCAATGTTTTAATTATTTGTTTTTGACTAAGGGTGTTCAGTCACTCTCCAAAATAGGCTATAAGATCTAATGTGATTGAAAATCCTAATTTGTGATCTCCCAACGGAACATCATCTCTAAGGCCTAAAAAATCATAGAATGCCTCATCATTCCAGGACTCATCAATTGGTAGATATAATTCTTATTGGTCCCAATCTATCAGTTAGGGATAATATAATGGTAATGGATTGTGATGAATGGCCAAGGTAAGGGTACAAATATCAATGTTATCAAATAGGTTGGGTTCAACTAGGTTATCAAAAGTGAAGCTATGATCAGAATCTACTTTTTTGTCAACATCATCATCACTAGTTACTAGTGATGAAGTTTGAATAAGATATGTGGGATCACCCTTAGGAAGTTTAAATCTAGGTCCATAAGGTCTTTCGTACTTAATCATGGAAATTGGCTTAATAGTTCCTCATTGATTCAGTTCGAGGCCTCTTCCTTCATATTTGTGATGCTCCATGATCCTATTAGGAATAAGATACTTTATAATTTTATAATAGTCATCTTGGTCATCATTTTATAACAATGAGTCATTCCCTTCAATAGGGTTTGGTTCTAGGCCCAATGTTGGTATAAATGTGATAGGTCCCTTATCTTTATTCTTTTATTGCCAATGCATATGTGGGATGACTTTAGGTCACATAAAGGTTTTTATATTTTGAGGAAGATTGGTGATATGGAATGTATCATGAGTCAAATACTCTCCTGCTCCATTATCTAAAATGGTGAAATGATTAGAAGCTTCAGGAGGTATCATGTGGGAAAGGGAATCTAAGGTATTAGGATCTATGCAATTATCTACTGAAGGATCAATAAGTATAGCCTTTCCTTTATCCTACTAGGAACTTAGATTCATGTCATACTGATAATTATAGCTTTGAAACTTGGCCTTAAGATGGTTGTAGTGTTCATATGGGTTTAAATCTCTTGGAATATTCACCTCCATCCTTGAGTGGGAAAACTTGATACATTGGTGTAGTTTTTATGGGACTACATGAATCTCATGTAACCAAGGCCTACCTAGAAGTATGTTGTATGATAACTCAAGAACAAGCACATGAAAAAGTGTATCATGGGTCAAATTCCTAATGATAACTAACAAATTGATGGTGCCTTGTGATTCTCTTTCTTGATTATCATAGGATTTGATAGTTATTGTTTCTAGCTAGAGATCTATCATTGTGTACCTAAGAAGCTTGATGAGGTTGAAAGACACTATGTTGAGGTGGGATCCATTGTCTATAAGGACATGTTTCACTTTATGTCATATTATATAAAACTCTATGTATAATGGATAGTTATGGAGCAGACCAAGGGAAGACATATCACTTTGGTTGAATGTGACTTATTGGGTTGGAGCTAGGTGTCCAACCAAAGCTTGAAATTTATCAGGGGATATGTCACTAGCAATAGTGGATTGGGTCAAAAACCCATTCAAGATGTTTTTGTAGATTATTAACATCTGTAGCAAATATAAAATAGAAATTTTTGTTGGTGTCTTTTATAATTGTTCCATAATATCAAACTTTTTATCTTGGTTAGTAATGAATGGTTTATTTTGAGGCTAAATGATTGGTTGGATGACAGGCAAAGTGGTGGATGTTTTTAGGTGTAGGATAGTAATCTTTGACCTATGAGTTGTGATTTCATAATCAAGATTAAATAATGGACCATTATTGCTAATTATTATTTGAAATGGTGTGGGACCAGTTATGACAAGTCTCAGTTGCTGGTGCACTTACATGTGGTCACATGGTAGGAATGATTTGTCATTATAAGATCCAAAAGTGGAAGTCCTAGTTTTCTAGTTTTCATGTATGCTCTCCCAAGTCAAAAAAGGATTATCCATGTAATTTGGCTGAATATTATTGTTTAGCAATGGTCTAGGCTAATTAGTCTTTGGTCTAGGATTAATGGAGATGGTAGTAATGCTACCCCCTATAATATGACCTACAACCCTATTGTAGTCATGTGTAACTAAATGGTAGGTTTGTTTGTTGTTACCATTATAACATTGGTTTTGTCTATTATTCTATCATTATGGATTTTGTTACTGATTTTGTTGATTTTGATACTATTAATTTTGTTACTACACTAGCCATTGTTGTTGTTGCTAATTGTTCTATTATTGTTGATTGTTATGTTGGGGAAAAGGGTTTTGATAAATCTCAAGAGTTTGATTGGAAGTGGAAGCACCATTATCCAATGTTATCTCCCCATTATCTAGCATATTCTCAATTAAATGATTGATTTGGAAACATCTTCATAGATTTTGTCTATTGACCTGATGATAGTCACAAAATTCATTTTCATGATACTAATTAGGGTAAGGAATATCTTACAAATAATGCTTTGGTATAGGTCAACTAATCAGATTAACAACAATAATATTTTTAAATATAGATTCTATATGTTCTCTTAGGTCACTAAAGACACAATTTGTAGGCACAGTTCTCTTAAAAGGAGGGGTTTGTAATGGTAAAGACTATTGTATTTGTTGTGTAGGTTTCGGTTGTAGTGCTTGTGACATTGGATGGAGAGGTTTCTAAGTAGGATTAATCTAAAAAGGCAATGTAGATTAGGTTTTCATAGTTTACACATGATGAGATTCAATTACTCCATTTCCCACAACATTCTTACTTTGGTTGACTTGCTTCGGTCTTTCTTGATTATTGGCTTATATAGTTTTGATGCTTGTATTTGATTGGGGTGTTGGTCATTTCCCTTATTGGTACCTTGATTTTGATTATTTGAATTGAGATTGATGACTCCATTATTGATGGTCACCCTCTTGATCAACAAACTTTTATCAATGATCTCTTTGAATGTGTGTACACATTATAGTTCTAGATTATAGGCTATCTCACTATGTAAATTTTTAGTAAACATAGTGGCTAATTGTTTATCTATTAAAATATGGGTGAAATATATTGAAAGGGCTCTCCATCACTATAAATAACTTGAAAAACTCTCCCTATATTTTTCCTTTTCTTGTGTTAGGTCTACTAATGAAATCTCATGCTCAAGATTATAGGAAAAGTGTTGCACAAATTTATCAGAAATATCATCAAAGTCCATTAGTAAATTCTTGGGCAACTTCAAAAATCATTCCAAGGATTGTCTAGCTAAGCTCCTTGGAAACAACAACAAAAGTTATATGTCATTATATGCCACCGGTTGATATGCAATAAAGAATTCGATCAAATGAGCTACATGATCACCTTTCCCTTTGTATTTATCAAATTTTGATGGTTCATATCTTGGAAGAGATGGTATCCAAAAATAATCCATGTTGAATGGATAGGAACATACGTCATCTAATTTGAAATTTTTAGTTTGTTTCTCTACCTAAATAGTAGCAATTGCATCCTTCATTTGTTGTAATTCTTGGGAGAGGAAACTAGAAGGGATATTGGTTTGAGGGAGAATATTGGTTTAGTTAAATGGTTGAGAGGTCACAAGTGGGACACTTTGACCAGGGTATGATGGAGACACCTATTGAGGTATATTGGCTTGGTTAGTGAATAGACCAAGACTATGCATACATGGATTAAGATGTATTATAAATTGCACATTTGGTTGCATAATATTCTAGTTTGGGTTGGTGATAAAGGTTTGACTTGGATGATTTTATGGTTGGGATGGAGGGATATAACTATATTGTGCTTGATGTGGTTGGAAAGGGACATGATGTTGACTAATCAAACGTTACTATTGAGTGGAAACATATGGACCAAGACCATGTCTCTATATTTGTGGCACACTTTGAACCAATGGTTGTCTAGTAGGTACCTGAGAAACATGGGGACCTCCTTATTGCAAAAATCCTTGTGAGGAAGTGAAATTAGGTTATAGATTTAGCATCTATCACTGACCAATATTTTCATGTTGTTGACTAGTCATTGCTTGGTTTTGAATTGGCATATTAGTCTACAATTGAAGAGGTATGTTTGTCATTACCTATCAAGGTGTAATATTAGTTTCCCCTAATTGAGGTGGAAATATATTTATCCTTTGTTGCATTGATACACTATATTATGTCTACTATTGTGGAATACTACTTGTTACCTATTGAAGAGTAGGATTTATCACATTCTAACATTGAGGCATGACATTGGCCATTGTTTGATTACCTAATCCCATAGGTTTTACACTTGAGGAAGTAGTTGGTTGAGGCTGGGGTACAAAAACTCCTATTCCTTAGTATGATGATCTAATCATGGGATTAACTATAGGCACATGTTGTTGGCTAGTTTTTTATGTGTTAGTACCACTTTGATCAAGACTGGATGTTATTTACATATTATCCACTATGTTTGGCTCACTATTCAATGTAGATGCCAAAGACACTTCTTCAATAACTAGCATATGAATCAAGTTATCTATTGAAGTGGTTTGTATAAATGGGTCAGAACTCATATTTTCTTGTTCAGTTAGTTTCATCAATAGGAGTATTGAAGGTACTAATTCAATGAGGGGCTTACTCACCATGTTCATCTAATTAAAATCATGTGCTAAATTTAGGTAGATTTGGTATGCTATTTACATTTTGTTAAAGTGATCTTCCATGATGTTTTTACCTTGATCAAATATATTGGGGTCTTGATACATTATTTAGACTAGAGCCATAGGATTTATAGAAGAACCCTATTGATCGTAAATGATATTATGGGGCATTCTTACTAGACTTTGTAAATTTTCATGGGGGAAGTATATATGAAACTTGGCCCCTACCTTTATGGCTCTAACCAAAATCTCATCCTTGTTCTCTAATAAATGCTTCTTAAACAAAAATGCATCATATGTGAAAGCTGTATTAGTAGAATATTACTGTTGAAGAACTAGCTCATCCACTATGGATATTTTAGCTAGGTATTGCATGGTTTATTCTTGGTCTTTATTTGAATAAGGTAGTGTGTTAACCAGATGATTAGCTAATGGATCTTGGATTTTTGCCCCTGATTGAGTATTATAAGAGGGATAAGACTCTAACTCATAAGCAATATTATCCACATAGGTGTCTTGCACCATTTCTTCCTATGAAACTACATTACTAATGCATAGATTGTACATGAGTCCACTAAAAGTGTAGGAATACATGTTGGGATCCATAGTCAATGCTTTGTGATAAAAGGTCAAAGAGTTATACAAACTCTAAAAAAGATAGAATCTAAAACAAATGGTGCCTTCAACTTAGTCTAGATTTGTCAAAAGGATCAAAAGGTTTATGCAAAGATTTGTTAGAAAACAAGTTAACATAAAATATATAACATTTCACTTTTCACACAAAGATAAGCAAGTAAATGGACTAAAAAATTGAAATTCTAAACTCTAAGGTTGAAGTGTTTCAAATTAGTCTAATCTAGGAATTTAAAAGTTGCTAGGTCTTTTGGCCAAATGTCATGTCAAAATCTAGGCTCAAACAAGGCATGTGTTAGGACTCCAAACAATTTCAAAATCTAGATTTTGAAAAATATATGAAAGTTTTAATACAATGGATGTGAAACACTTCTAAAAAACACTAGGCATTTGTTTGTTGGTCATGAACTTGACCAACTAGGTATAAGGTATGAAACAAAAGGCACTTTAGAAATAGTTTATTTTCTCAGAAATAATGGTCTAAAACTTGGTTCTTTTGATAAATAGGATAGACAAAGGTGAATGATATAACCATTTTAGACAAAATATCACAAAAGTACACTCAAATTGGTCTAAAAATGTAGGAACAAATTTGGAACTCTATGCAAAAGGGTCTATGAAACAATGTTTGAAATTATTTGGATAGCATAACAATGCTATATTACCCAAAAGGTGTGACAAAAAGTTTGTTTCAAGAAAAATCTAAGGCAAAGACATTTTTCACAATTCTAACAACATAACACTACTTTTCTTAACTCAAAATGTGGTGGTGTATAGACTTAATGTGAAAGTGTTTAGCACAAAATAGCTTAAGTCTATCAAGTAATGATGATGATTATGAGTTTTAAATGGCCTTCAACCCAAATTGGGAATTAAACCTAAGTTCCCTCAATTTTAGTGAAAATGGTGAACCCACTTAACACATCAACCCTATGAACTTATAAAGGTGTAATTCTGAATTTGGATTATAAGTGAAGGACTTAAACAACATTGGTAAAGGTCTAGACTCAATTTGGAAGCATAAATGTGCCAAATTGGATGATATAACTCTGAATATTTTGATGAACTTTGAACAAGGCAAATTGATGACCTCACATGAACAACATAATGCTTCTTTATTCAAAGGAAAATTTAGACTATGTGTTTGGTTTTGTATTGTTTGTTTACACTAAGTTTTGACTCCAAACAAGACTTTAATCTAGGAAAAGACTAACTAATTAATCGCCCTTATATCCTAAACTGATAAGGTTGCTTGGTACTATTATAATCCATCAATATATGTCATTTGAGAGGATTATAAGTGTTCATCCAAAAGTAAATGCACATTATATAGTAGGGTTTTTGTACCCCCCTTATCTCCAATGAAATTAATATGACATGGACCTTGAGGCACACCTTACACCAATAATACTCTCATATCAAGTGGGGATTTGTCTAAAATTTAACAATTTTTTGAATGATCTAGGGGAATCAATTGCATAATGACTTTCATGCCAAACAATGCAAAATAAAATCACAAATTTTGGTCCATATCACTTTGCTTGTTGCAAAAAGGTCTAGTCATTTTTACAACCACTACATCCTATTATTCACTTAATGTAGTGTGATGTCCAAAGTACCACTATGTCCCATGTGTAACTCCAAAAGAGTTAAATGAAGTTAATGTTGGGAGGTAAAAAACCAAGTCAAAGCTTCCCTAAAGAACTTGCAAGAGGTGATGAAGTCCCCCTCGCAAGCCGAGATGCATAAATAAATAAAGCATGAAAGTAGAAAGACTTTAGGGTCATTTTAAAGATCACCCAAATGTTGACGATTTTTTGGGGAGTGCTTTAGACAATATTCTTTCTAAGCCTTTAACTAGGCTATTTGTAATAAGAATGGTGTTTTTGATTCCAAGGGTTCCCTATAGGGAAAAATAAAAGAGCATACATGTAACATTACTCTTTTTTCCAAACAAAATCTAGCTAAATAACTATTGAAATCAATAATTGATAAGTGTGTTCAATTTTGAAAACCTAAATGAAATGTTTGGTGGTGTTCATTTGACCCCTTGGTCTTATTTTCAAACTTTGAAAAAAATTCACCAAAAACATCTGAAAATTCTTTGTTAGACACCAAAACAAGGTTCCTAATAGATTTTTAAGCATGCAAAGGTGATTTAAACATGTTTTGAGAAAATTTTAAACTTGGTCCTGCAACAAAATTGTTAGCATGTCCTTTAGCTTTAAAGCTCTTTTGAGTTTGAAATAATAAACTTTGAAAAAGTAGGTCTCAGGTCTATGTTTTTGGAAAAACATAGTGACTGATTTTGGTTATTAGCACCGATGTTGGTTAAGAATAAATGAGACATGGATGATTTTTATTTTCTAACTGATGTTGATTAATCCAAGTAACCAATGTTGGTATTTCTATCAATGCTAGTTACTGTGTAAAAACCATGGCAACCAAGAATGACAAAATAAAGTTAGATAATCAATTTGCAAGAGTTTTAAAGGCTCAAATAAATATTTTAGAGTTGAAAAAGGATCTCCTTCATGTATAGGATGCAACTTGTCCCATCGAGCATGTGATATGTGATACAAGAATTTGACTCAAGAGAGGGTGGTTAGTATGTTGTTAGTTCCAAAATGAAAACAAAATGAAATAAACACACTAATAGCGTAACATCTCTAGGCATAGACATTAAGGAGAGCTTATTTAATAAAATAAAATGACAAACATTAAAAAAAATCAAGAAATCAAATACAAGAGTTCATTCACCTTCCTTAGATGCTCCAAATGCCTTTGTAATGGTGGCTTGCTTGGTTTTATGCTCATGAAGGCCTTGGAAATGGAAGCTTGGCTACCTCCATCTCTCCTTGGCATCTTTAACTTGTAGCTTGGCTTGGCTTGGAATCAATTTGACAAGTTAACACTATTTGAAGCTTTTGGAACCTATTTGGCATTATAACTTTTCATCAAGAAAGCTCTTTAAATGATGTTGTGAGGCCTCTTATTTATAGATTTTTGGATTTCATCAAAATCAACCTCAACCATCCATCTAAGATTGAGATTGATGGTTGAGGATTAATTAAATTTTAGAATTAAGTTTTTAATTATCCTCATCATGACATTGGAATAAGGGGCAATTAATAGGCATGTAAGGCATTGATGAGGCATGGGAGACATGAATCTTGATATTTGTGGTATTTGTCTTAGGGATGTCTTCCCAAGACATGAAGTCACTTGATGATGTAGATATCCAATATTAATTTATAAAAATAAGTATTCAACAAGTTTCCATGGATTTATTAATTATACCTTCATTTAGGTTAATAAGCTCTTAAGCATGATTAAGTACTTTGTCCACAAATTACTCAATTTAATCAAATGGCCTTGTTATTGGTCTTAAATTTGACTAGATTATAATTGGAATTCCACATCAGATGCATTGCAACCATATTCCCATTTAATATGTTTTTAACAAAAAATAATAAAGGCACAAGTATTGTGCAAAAGATTTGATAAGAAAGAGCAATCTAGAGCACATGTTTGCAAAATTGGCATTTTGACTCGAAATGAACTGATCAAATTTATCCAATCCATACATTGCATTTACCCATTGAGGGATACCCTAGCCAAAATTGGCACTTTAATATGTCAATTTCACATCATTTAGCATGTTTTAGTGTTTTTAGGCCAAATTGTGCATGTAGGTGGAAATTGGCTAAAACCCTGATCGGAGGTTATTGGTGGCCAGATTTAAGTGTCTGAAAAAACTGAAAAGGGTTATTTACCTTATTTCCCTCTATCATCTCATGTAGGGGAACCATATTTTTTATTGACTCCATCACTGCTAGTCTATCATCTAGGTATCTTGACAATTTATATGGAGGCCCTAAGTAACCACTCACCCTAATATAAGTAAATGATTTGAATTGAATATATGATGCATCATATTTATCAATTGTGTCTTTGGACCCTTTGTACATACTATTGAGGATTATTAGAGGATATAATACATTCATCATAGTATTAAATAAATAATTTTAAACTCTATAAAAATTCTTCTTGAAGCCATCCAGAGTTATTTTGAGATAAACCTCGTATATTCTCATACCACTAAGATTCCTAGTGAGTCCCTGGAATGTCTTATTATGAACCAAGTTGTACATAAATTATGAGGACATGTAAAATGTACTTATGATTTCCTCATTAAAGTGGATTGTAACTTGTATTTGCATCATCTACCTATGTAGATTATCACTTAGAATGTTAGACTAGTCTAGCTTCTTCTATTGTTCTAACACACATTAAGATTATGAACATCCAAGGTTAAAATTTTTATGTAGTGGGAATCCCATAAAATATTTCTACCATGGAAATCACATAAAAGGGTAGTTTCTTGAATTCTACCAGTTTCATACTTTTAGACATTCTTGATACCTTTTACCTTCTTTTGACTAGCTAGTAGGAGTTGATAATGTCCCATATTGTCTTGTCATTCTTTTTTTCATACTCTTGGGATTCCTCTAGAGAGAGTGTGATAATTTTAGGTTGGGGAAGAATCTGAAGTATGGTGTTGAGGGATAAAAGAGTTAAAGAGAACATATTTGATTTTATTTTATTGATGATAGTCCTAGTGTCTGGTTGGTATACTTGGGCACATGCAATCACTAACTCTAAGTATGGGGAAACCAAGGGGAATGTTATTTAAAGGTTAACATAAATCATGCCAATATTGGAGACTAATGGGAGAGTATTTTAATATAATAATACATTTAATAAGGTTGAAAATTCTAACCCTTGAAAATCTCTATCTTTGATTTCATCTTGAATAGAAACAATGTTACTTTTGGTAGATGTTGAAGTAGCCACCATTATTCCCTAACTCTTTTAATGAAATAACTTGAAATTTAATGAATTAATCCTTATGATCACCCTAGAAACACCTTCAAAACTCCTTAAATAAATTAATACAAGGAGCTAAAAAAGCACTTACTAATAATTTAGAGGGATGCACATAATTGAAACTAAAGACCTTTGAAGAATTCATTATAATCACTCTTTCACCCTAAATGTAGCTAGGGCACAAAAATGGCTCAAAGATGTAAGTAGAAGCTTTGAATTAAAAAGGTAAATGTTAATGAATGTAATTACCTTAGCTATAATCTTTTGCATTTTGAAATTAGGGTTTCCATTAATGTTTCGAAGCTTAATATCTAATTACCAACTACGCTCTTTATGTCATTTGAGATTATTTTTGAAAAAGGAGAGAGAAGGTGTAAATGTTTATTTTATGATGGGTAATCCTCCCTACAACATGTAGATTTATATAAACAAATTTTCATTCTAGTAATTTTTAGGATTTTAGGGACCTTTTACACCTTATCCACCCAAAGGTAAGTGAGGAAATTTTCAAGAAGGGCCTAAAGCTTGAAAATCCCCAAGGATATACCATGTTTCATCACTTCTCTTTTCAAATCCAAGTGTTTGAGTCATTAGGGACTCTTTTCACATTGCCCACCAAAATATAAGCGGGGAAATCCCCAAAAAGGGCTCAAAACTAATAAAACCCCAATGACCCACCACATGTCCAAATTAGATGCTAGCTCAGACTCTCGACCAAATTTTTAATTTTATACCATCCATTTTGATATGGGTAAGGGTGAAATATTATTCAAATCCCCAAAAATTATCTTAAGATTCCTCTGAGATAACCACGTGTCTTTCATTTGGCTCATTGGGTAATTCCTAACCTTAATCACCAAAACACATTGAAGGTGCAATATGGTAAGTTTGCTCAGGGCCCCATAACATTTATTCTTTGAGAATAGGGTAGAAAATAAATGTATGCAAGAAGACATGGATATATTTATATCTTCTCATAGTGATTCTTCATATTTTAGATGACTTCATCCAAGGCATCCAATATTTCCTTCCATGTAAAGAAACATTATACTCTATTTTTATTATTTGTGAGAATATATTGTTTAGTTCCTAAATAATAAGGGGTCTGGATTAAGGGGAAAAATATAATTTCATATGGTAAAATAAAAAAATTTATCACATAAGTTTCATGAGGAAGAAAAGTAAACTTATCTAAAAATGGGTTGAAATGGATGATTAAGGAGTTGGAAATTGAGATGCAGGACTGGGACACTATTTATAATTTGGATATAGCCTTTGTTTTATTATTAAATAGGAGCACTAAAATTGGATAGTAGTGGCATCAGTTCTATATTCCACCTTTACCACTACTGTCCTAAGGATTTGATATTTTTGGGCTTTATTTGCTAGGTCAGTTTGAGCTTGTGTACTAGATTTCATAGGCTAGAAGTTGATAGAGCTTGTTATAGGTGTGTTTTAATCTCTAAAACCTTGTATTAATATACATATATGCAAACAATAAATGAATCAAAAGAAAAAGGGGGAAACCTAGTTTAGGGGAAGAACGATCACATGATCTAGAACCCCTGCAATCATGATCACTACCCATATTAACCCTCAAGATAGGGTTTTAAATCAAATGTATTTCTCCCTTAGGTAATGCGCATAATCAACATGCATGATAGATGAAAGAATTACTTTCACCTAGGCCCTTTCTTGATCAAGTATGCAAATCTATGTGTAATGCAAAATGTTGACCTATACTATTGACTAACTTTTATTATGTAATGTGCCAAAGTAGTAAGTGATAGATATAAAATACCTTTTGAATTCATTTATATAGGAGACTCTTTATTTCAAATTTGGGAACTTTATTTACATTTGACCGACATGGGAAAACTAAAAAATAAAGCTAATAAAAGGGGTAAGACTCAACTAGTGAAAGAAACTGATCGTCAAAACTCAAATTAACCCTAGATTTGAGCACTAGAAATGGACACTAGTGGTACTGGAACTATAGTCCAACCCTAGTGCTCATGCCCTATAGTCTTGGCACCTAGGGGATGGAAAGAAGATAGAAAACCTAACCTGGCTAAGGTGGAATGACTATTTGAAAGGTTCAAAAATACTAGGAATAGGAAAAAAGGTGACTTAAGCATAGAAAAAGACCTAAAATGAATAAAATAAAGAACATGACCAAGTGTGAAAAAAGCTTATATTCTCTAGTCAAAGTCTCTTGTGAAAGGACTATGAAGAGATATGATATGTGTGTTTGATTGACTAGTTTGGGGTGTATACATTTACCCCCCTTTTAATCTAGTGATACAATGAAATGAAGTACTAGAGTAAAAGAAAGAAAAAAATGTGTACCTAGACCTACCTACATGGAGATAAGTGTCTTGAGAAAGAGTCCAACTCATTTCCTGACTACGGAAGTGGATGGAGAGCTGAATAATGCCTGGATAAAGAAGAAATCCCTCAAAAAGATGTCATGTGTATTTAATTTGAAATTAGAATATGTATAACATGGAGAAGGAAGGTAATGCTTACCCCTATGCTGAATTTTATTAGAATGAGAAATGCTCAGAGATCCAAATCAATGTCTACCCTTTATCCCACATAAACTCATGTAATCTAGAATGTGTGTATAGAATATATATACTTTGAAGAGCAAAATTTATCATGCCTTCACTCTAAATAATATGTACTAGAACTAAGAAGTGTTTATAGGTTCAAAACCATTTTCTGCCTCTATCATGCACAAACTCATGTAGTCTAGGTCTAGGTAATGTTATGGACCAACCACTGTATATGATCATATGGTCCAATCTAGTGACAACTTGGGTATAGATGGGTGCAATTTGAAACTCTAGTAAATGTGTAAGAAGATAATGGCATTTCTCTGCCATTCTAATATGTATAATCCTAGATGATGAAGAACATGAACATATATGTCATACCCCCAAATTAGGTATATGAATGATGCATTTGTATAGTCTATAAATCTATATAACCATATATGAAATGAGATATCGTGCCATGTCCTATGTGCAAAACTAGAGATCAAAATAATTTGATTTAAACTATTTATATAATTTGTTATCTGGTCCTATAACTATGTCATGTTGTATAAATTTATATGTATAAGATGTGTAGCAATGTACATGCCCCCAAATTTGGTATCTAGTTTGAATCTATATCAAATTCAATTTGAATCCATATAATCTAAACAACTGCATATCTAACTAATGTGTGCATATAAAAACTAAAGGTATGTCCCTTTGAATGTCCTAAGTAATGCTAAATGACCCATGTAGTTTGAATCACTATATATCTTGATGGATTTGAGTTGAATTTGATAATCTGGTTGTTAGATGTGTGAGAATCATGGGGTATCTATAAATTGATGGTGTATCCCTTTGAATGTCCTAAGTAATGTTGAATGACCCATGTAATCTAAATCACTATATATCTTGATTGATATGAGCTGAACCTAATAATATAATTTTTAGATGTGTAAGAATCATGGTGTATCCATCTATGAGACTGGATAGGAATGCTAGATAAGTATATGAATAGGAATAGTAGGAATGATGCCCCCCTTTTGGGGAGAGGGATGAGATATGTGATAGAGGAGGTTGAGCCAAAAGTGATGTCTAGTGGTGTAATGATATAAGTGAGGTTGGTATAGTTTATATTGATTGAGAAGTTGCTTGATTGATTAACCTGAGTTGTTTTGAAAGCTAAATGAGTCTTTGATTGGTTAGGACCAAATTATATGTCTAGGTAAAAATTGGTATAGAGATGTATATACCATAATAGGAAGATAATGGCATAAGAGAGTGAGGCTCATGTGATATCAAAGGTATCATTGTTATGATTTCATAGAATAAAATGGTTTATAAAATAGAGCTATGGGGTTAAAGTTATAGTAAAAATAGTATTTTTCTTTGAATGAGAAAGTTGTTTAATATAGGAGAATTGGATTGATTCTTGTTTCATTTGTGTGGTGAATAGGTTGATATTTTTGATCTCTAGAGTAGGGTATATACTAAGGAGATGAGCACCTATTGAGACCCAATTTGAGTAGCTGGCAGCCTAGATTGAGGTTGGTGGGGGGATTACCCTGGTAAGTAGCTAAAATGTGTGATTTTTACCTATTTGGAAGCCTATTTTTTTTATGTTTTTGATCTATTTTGAAGTATTTTAGGAAATTTCTACTATTTCTATTACTCTTACCCAAGATTCAACACTCCTATCTAATGTTTAGCATTGTTGTCCATGTTTTAGCACTATTTTCTAGTGTTAGTGTCCTTTTACAATGTTAATATCCATTAAGGCTAGTTTTCTAAGTTTATGAGTTGTTTCCTATTGTTTTTTAGCTTAGCTTTTTTTTGTGGCATGGTTGACTTGTATATATTCTATTTTATGGTCTTTTAATAAGGTAAGGTATGGATGAGGGAGTTATATAGAGGTCATGTGATGGAGACCATAAGATTGTTACCATTATCAACTAATGAGAAAGCTCTAATGGATAGGGTAGGTTTGGATCATATGTATTACCTAGGCACTGTATAGTGGGATAGATATATGATTACCACCTTGTGTGAGAGGTGGAATGTAGACACATGTACTTTCTAGTTTCCTATTGGAGAGATTATGATTACTCTAGAGGATGTGTAGCATATTTTGCATTTATTGATTAGTAGATGGTGGGTGATATTTTAGGATGACATAGGTGTGGATGTTATTAATCATGTGTCCCTATACTTTGTTGGTGTGCCTTCAGTCATACCTAGGATAGGTAGTGATATAGATTTATTATTGTTAGTTATTATGCAGTTGAGTGTTTCATGTCTATAAAAGTGGTTGACTATGTTATTGGCTTCATTTATTGTTGTGGATGGGAGTGTAGTGTCGATTGCATATGATATGCATAGGATTATGCACAGTGTAGAGGTGTATGTCACTCTATTTTAATGGGGTAAGACTATTATTTCCCACATATATATGGACCTATATAGGTTTACTCAGGAGGCATTCAATAGTGGTGTGATCACGGCTACTTTGTTATATTATTGGGATTATGAGCACATAGTGGTTGTGTGGCTGATGGGATTACTAAGGGAGAGGTGGGCACCTCCACATCCATTTGGAGAGTAGTGGATGAGTATGTTGTCTATTTAATCTCCTAGTATAGATCACTATAGAAAATTTTTAGATGGATTGGTGGCTTAGGGTATCATATGGAGACCCTATAGAGGATTCCCCAGGTGGCTCAAGGATGGAGTGTAGTTGTGTTATATGAGGGTTAGTTATTGGTTACATGACCACTAGGTTGGATTAAATGAATTCTTTTAGTATGATCACATGACTAGATAGTTTAGGGTACCAAAAGATGTGCGCCCTATAGCATGGGTGTGGGTGAGGAGTGCATAGGAACTAATAAGGGTAGAAACTCATGGGAGGCATACTGAGGGTGAGTTAGCACCATTACCCTTTGATGTGTGAGATGTAGCTATAGATATTCTTGATATAGATGATGTTAAATGCATAGAGGCATATACCACATGGTGGTCAAGGCATCAGTGGGCTCTGTTATATCTTGTTGATGGAGGGGATGCCCCTGAGTATGAAGATCCTACACTGATCTAGATGATGGAAGGTAAGCATTGATTATATGTGAATTATGTACAAGTTTGTGCTTGTTTTTATCATGTTTGGAAAGTGTATTTCTATCATAATGTTTAAACTTTTACATGTAGGTGGAGTGGGAGATGCTCAGAATGAAGCACGTATTAGGGGAGGAAGTGGAGATGATGGGTTCTGGGAGACCATCATTGAGTCAACACTCCAAAAGATTAAAAATCATGTTCCTAATGATGTGATGGAGGAAGGTTTTATAGGTCAAATGATAGTTATAGCTAGTGTTTATGCTCATTTGTTTGATAGAGTTGCTATAGTGACAACTACATACGTTAGAGTAACAAGAGAGAGATATGAGCTAAGGGCTGAGCTATATATGCATAGGATGCCTCCACCTAATTATGAATAAGTGAGTACATAGATTATATATGAGTATATGGATCTTTAGAAGTGGTATGTATACTTGCATGAAGAGTATGATTAGTTATTGGAGTGAGATAGTCATTGTAAGAGGCATTTATGAGCTTGAGTAGGTGTGAGATCATTGAGTGCTAGGCTAGACCATGGGAATAGTACTAAAAGAGAGAGTGAGACTAAGAGTGAGGGAATGGCACCAATTCATGATTGATTTTATCTTGATATGATGTATATATTTTGAAAACTTTATTGTATATATGGATATTGAGTTGACTTTGATTCATGCAAAGTATGTTATGGATTTTGGACTAGATTGTTATATTTGTCATAAGTGGTTGATTATAAATAGTTGATTTGGCATTGACATTGATGATGCATATGTTTGGTAAAATGGTGCTTGAGATATGTGATTTGATTGTGTTATTGATAAGTTCAAGTGTGATGTTTAAAATTGATTTGTAATACTATGTAAGCACAAATTTGTTAGTTTTTTGTAATTAGTAAATTGTTGGGATGAATTGAGTTGGTTTGATATTGGTAATTTATTTGGATAAGTTGCAATAGTTTAATATTGGTAAAATAGGTTTTGGTAAGATATATATTTTTGATAATTTGGTTTTTGTCTATGGATAGTTATTGGGAATTAGGAATGCTAGTTTTTAGTATATGGGGATGTAAAATAACACATTGTGCATATTACTTCACTGATAGTGGCTCAAAAATACAAAGGCTAGCTAGACCTTTGGCTCCATCATTGCCTTGATAAGTAAAGATATGAAATAATGTTGGTATGAATGTGTGTCATATCACTCTATACTTTATCACTTTCTAAACCTTGTTAGCCAACTAAATAAGTTCCCATACTGCTCATACTATGTAGGAATATGCTTTGTATTTGATATTGTCAGTTGTATACTAACTATAAATGTGTATGGAGACTCTATAAAATATAACTTGATTAGACATGAAATGATAACTATGTGTTGTGAATAAGGCTTATCTGTCCATAATTGTATACCCTATGGCCTCTACTACGATGTGTATGACTAAGCCATAGATCGAGTTAGAACTAAAACCTGTGATGTGGGCTTATTTAATTTCAACCATAGTAGATTGTTTTATGAGATAAGACCCATAAAATCTGGCCATAGTTAATATTTCTCATGATTAGTAATCTATGATGTGGGTTTATTTAATCTTAGCCATAGAAAATTGCTATGTGAGATAGGACCTAGAAAATCTAGCCATAGTGAATATTTCTCATAAGTATTACTCTGATGTGGTGCATGTGATTTTACTAGATATGTGTATGGAACTACACTATGTACTCCTTCGACTATAGTGTTATATGTAGGCTACTCTCATTGTACTAGTTTCCAAACCTTCTTAATAGGTGGAATAGGTGATCTTCTATGAGGTTCTATCCTAGAACATGCATTACTCTTATGATCAATGACTGATGATTCCTATGAAGGAATGTCCTGGGATAACTCAGTTGTAGATGAATGAGGTCTATGGTTCCATGATGAAGGAGGTATTAGTTCCCATTATGTGAATGATATTATTACATTATCAACACATCTATTAATGAAATCTTTGAGTCCATAATAGTTATTATCTATGTCCAAAGATACAATGATAGTTGTAAGAGGGCCAATGTGGATGTTTATGTAGGAGATGTGGATCTCATCGATGAGTGGAAGGTAATGTGATTAACCTCCTATCTAAGAGTGTTGATAATATGATAAACGGGATATCTTGATCTAAATCAAACTATAGTGGTGCCTTAATTATGTTCTCTATAGTGCATACTATAGGTTGTACTCTAGATATTGGTTGTCTGATCTTAACTAGTTGATTTTTGGGTTGTGGTCTCCTATCTTATTTTGGATGTGGTGGATGTTGTGTGTTAGTAATGTATATATAGAAACTACTATGAAATTTAGAGTAATCTAATCAACTAAATCTACCTCAATCAATCTCAATTTATTTTCCAAATCTAGAACTATATATCATAACTCCTAAAAGAAGACTCTGTTTGATATAGTAGATGCTCGAGGAAAGGTTGGTGAAGCCCCTTAATAAAGATTGATGAATCTATAAATTTGTTGGTTTGTATATCAATATTAACATGTGATTCTTGAATTATAAGATATAATCACTAACTGCCTCTAAAGTATTTTGATGTAAAGTTATGAGTTTCTCATATTTGACATGAGGGCCCATGTTGCTATGTAATGTCTAAGAAATTCTTCCTTTAATTCATCATATGTTTGTAAGGAGCCAATGGGGAGTAGATGAAAGAACCAATTTTTTTCTTCCCCTACTAATGTCTACTAGAATAAATTGATTAGAATCAAAGTAATTGCATGAGATGGCAAAGCCTTATAAAAGGCTTGAAGGTGTGCAAATGGATCTCCAGTTCCATCAAAGTGAGGCAATGATGGTATCTATAAATGCTTAGGTAATGAATATTTTATGAATGTATTTAGAAGTGCCTTACCTTGTAGATCATTGACATCCATCCAAGATTTATAATCCTTTTTTCTAAGGTAAGGAGATGTACTTGGTGTTGTAATTCACCAAACTGAATACATCAAAGAGATAATCTCTTGGGATGGTACATTAGCATCTTAAAGTGGTTCATTTGATTGTTGAATTTGACTGTTAATTTTAGCCATGGGAATGCTACATTTATAAATTGGATCACAAAGAGGGGGTGTGATCACCTAAACCTTGGTAGTAATGGTAACTTGGACCTTACTAGAGGGATGTGAACTACCATTCATTTTAGGTGAAGAGTGAGAACGGGGTTCTACTATAGTGAGGGGTGGCTTGGGATATTCATTGGTATCTTTATGTTTTAGTGTATCACATTCTAATTGATTAGAATATGTGATATTATAATGAACATGTGAATTATTTGAAATAGAATAATGCATAGAATTATAAGAAACATTTGGAAGTGCATTGTATTTGAGAGGAGTGAGAGAAGAGTTAGAAACATGAGATTCATATTCTTCTTCACTATGTGCATAATATCATCATTATTCCATGTATTTTCATCATTGTCATATTGTTCATAATCACTCTCATTTTCATATTCATATGCATGTTCACTATCATACTCATTATCACTTTCAGTGTAACTAGGGAGAGGTGTAAGAGAAAAATTTAATTCCTTTATAATATGTAATAAAGTGTCATTTGAAATTAGAATATCATGTGAATCTATATTATCCATGGATGTAGTGTATGCATGATTTTTAGGTGCAATATAAGAGATAAGATAAGAAGAGTTTTCATTGAGACATTCTTTTGACAAACTAGAGTTAGGAACATGAGATGTATCATTTGAACTATGCATTGGCAATTTGATTATATTACATTATATATTTGTAATTTGAAAGTAGAGAGAGAGAGAGAGAGAGAGAGAGAGAGAGAGAGAGAGAGAGAGAGAGAGAGAGAGAGAGAGAGAGAGAGAGAGAGAGAGAGAGAGAGAGAGAGAGAGAGATTATGTTCACATGGAAGTAGATTATCACCAATAAAAGGTTCACTTGGAAGTGAATGACTAATTTTTTTATTTGGTACATTGTGCATAATATAATGAGGTAAAAAGTTTCTTTCCCATTTATCAAAATTATTTTATTTATAAGAGGGAATAAAAGAGATAGGTTTGAGAGAAGAAGATTCATCTATTTGTACTTCAGTATCACTATCACATATATCATCATATTCCTCATTGCAATACTAATAGTTATCTTCATTGTAAATGAAATCATTTTCCACATTTTTAGATAATTTGTAATTTTGCAGTTTTGTCCATTCATTGTCATAATTATGAGAAAATTTTAGAAATTGATCTATGGGATGAGAGGGAATAAGTGACTTAGTGGCCATTTTATTTTTTTCACCAAAGATAATATTGAAAAGTACTATTAAGAAAATAAATGCAAAAATAACTATGAACATAGAGATTTTTAAAATACTTTTGACTATCCAAACAATTTACAAAAAATTCCAAAGTACATTTCTGAAAAATTGTAAGGTAGGAAAACTTGGGATTTGAGGACCTAATTTGGAAATCTAGGGTTTTGAGCTAGGGTTTTAAATTTTTTAAAAATTATGCAATAATTTTAAATTATAAAATTGGGTTTAAATAGGGTAAATGCATAAAAATTAATAAAAAAATAAAAAAATTAAAATTGAATTTTTGCACAAGGTAACTACTAATATTGAAAATTTTAAATTATTTTTGACAAAGTAAACAATTTGCAAAAATTCTAAAATATTGTTATAAAATTTGCAAGGAAGGTAGGCTTGGGGTTTCGAGGACCTAGTTTGAAAATATAGGGTTTTGAGCTAGGGCTTTAGAAATTTTAAAAATTATGCCAATAATTTAAATACTAAAAATAGTTTTGAATAGAATAAATGCACAAAAATTTATAGATAATATGTGTGGTTGTTTGACTAGTTTAGAGTGTATACATACTCCTTATGTGAAGAAAAAATCCACTCTTATCCATTTTTGAAATGTATCTCCTAGGAGATAGATACCTTAAAGGGAAAATCCACTCTTGTAAATGTGTGAAAGGTATCTCATATGAAATACCTTGAAGGTATTACAAAGGCCTTCAAAATATCACCTAGTAGTGCCTTCTGTGTAAAGGAAAATTCCACCTATTCATTGAAGGAAAAATACACTCTTGTACCTATTTGAAAGGTATTTCCTAGGATATACCTTGAAATGGGAAATCCACTCTTATCCATGTTTGAAAGGTATCTCCTAGGAGATACCTTGAAGGTATTAGAAGGGGCTTCAAAATGTCACTCATTAGTTCCTTTTCCATATAAAGGAACTTTTCACTTCGTGAAATCCACCCTTATCCTTGTTTGAAATGTATCTCTAAGGAGGTTCAGCTTGTTAAATTACTCAAACTCTAGGAGGTGAAGGAATAGGCAAGTGATGCAAAGCTCATCCGATAATAAGTAAATAATTTATGGTATGACAAGAAGTCATCAGATCTAGGATTTAAACCTAGAAATTTAGTTCTTAGATATTAAATGTATCTCTTAGGAGATAACTTGAAATGGAAAACCACTATTGTTCACACAATTAATTTAGAACATTTATTCACACAAAATGTCTGATGCCAAAACTCCAAATGAAAAAGTCTGAAGACCCAAAGTCTTAAATAGTAATTCTAAAAACTTGACTTAAGCTTGTGAATTATTTGAGGCGGATATTATGCACACACAAAAAACTACACCAATGAAAGCACTAGTACACATCTATAAATATGAATAAACTTGAACTCAACTAACTTAATCAACGTGTTCACCAATATTGAGCTTAACTATCTTAATCGACATGATTACCAATGTTGAATCCATGTATGTGCCAATCTTTGGGTCCAAAGAAGTGATTTTATTATTTGACACGAGAGGGATTTTCTTGATGATGTCATCCAAATTATTGAATCAAAAAAAAGGACACACCTTTCAATGTCATTATGGTTTTTTTAATGATGACACAAATTCAGATCAAGAGCTTAGATATTAATATGTGCAATGTAATTATTCCTAAGGACTTGCACATTTGAGACTTTATGATCTTGTACCAAATTATTTTATTTGTTTATTCATCCCATAACTTGTCCATTTCAATTTATAAAAACTTAAACATTAAATCTTGTAAAAGAAGTCTACAAACTCACAATATGGATGTGGACCAAGATTGGTTCAAACCTATTTCATGCTCCCATGTCAAGGAAAATGAATACATTTGGAACAAAATGGTAAAAGGTAGATTGGTTCCATTCATGTGTTAGTAGCCTCTAAATTGAGCAAGGATCATCCAAAATGCACTACCCAAGAAAACAAATCAACTTAGAGTGGTAGAAAGTAGGAAGTCAATAGGGATATTGAGGAGTAAAATTAGAGATCTAGTTTATCATACCCAAACATAAAAGATAGGAAGAAGATAAGGATCAGTTTATGGGAAGTCATACCAGAGGAAGTAACAACAAAGGTGATAGTATTGTGACCAAGAATTTGTTCTTTTATTCTGATTCAGAGTAGTTGGGCTTGTTCTATATCTTTTTATTTTGTCTTAGGTTTTTTGGCTAATACTTTATGTAAATTTAGCTATAGGGACTTTAGTTACTAGGTTCATCTTTTGCTCCTTTTTTGTCCTTTGGCTTTGTCATGTCTATATTTTAGGTTTCTTCTATAAAGGGAATGGGCCTCTTCAAGTTGACTTTTAACCAATCAAATAAAAAATAATATACATTGAAGGGAATTCTAATACCTTCATGGCTACCTTGAAGGTATCTCTTAAGAGATACATTTATGCATAGAGGAACCATTGAAGGTATTACAAGGCCCTGTTATCTTGAAATAATTCTAATCATGTGTATTTTTAGGGTATCTATTAGGATACCCATTAAAAGTTCTACAAATTCATGTTTGAAAGTCTCTCTTATGAGATAACTAATACCTTACATACATGCATTAGGGTACACTCGAAGGTACTACAAATCCATTCAAGGTATCTCCTTGGAGATACCTTGAAATAAAATTCCAATTGTGTAAATGTTGAAGGAATGTTAGTAGATTTTAATATGATATCCATCTTAAGATGTCGAATGCTAGAGACTTCCTCATCATTACCTTTCTCGAAAAAATATCTCCTTCTCTTTGTCCTTATCATAGACCTTTTGATCAATGTCTTTGATCATGCATTGAAGAACTTCCTATTCATCAACCCACAACATTGTGAGATCATATTCCCAAGCTATCCTTGGCACATGTGGGTTATCCATCCAAGATTTGATTTTCCTTGATCTCTCTCTAGTTGGTGGTGGTAAGGCTCTCTATAAAAGTCCCTTTTGTTTGCATTTTGCTTGTTATGGAGGAGTTGTGGACTACTAGGGTAACCTATGGTTGCACAGTTGGTTGTGGTTATTCTATCTCTTGTCAACATTGTTGTGTGACTAGGGCTCTTTGCCTCCATACTTTGGATTGTGATTCAACCATTGTGATGAAAAATGGCATTAGAGTTGTAGTTAGTGTGGCCATCTCATGCACCTTGATTTGAATACCATTGTATAACTTGGTTACTAATGCATGCTACCCAAAATATTGTATGACATCTTATGGAAATCAAGGGTATGACCTAGTCCAAGCTAGAGCCTTAAGCCACCATGTGTTAAACCACCCTAGTTTCTCATAATATTTCCTATCTTAGTCCAAGTGATGCCTACAAGGGTAGTAACAAGCCAAAATTCTATAGTAATATTAACTTTGCCTAGTGGGGACTTCCATTAGGTGAAGCATAAAAACAAAACTAGAAACTGATATTAGAAATTTTATGAGCTACCTAAAAGTACTTTCTCAATATTAGTGGTAAGTTTAGATGCAAGAAACTCAATCCAATTAAAGTTCTCATTTTATTGTATCTTAAGATACAAAATGTCAATTACTCCTTTTATTGCCTACTTAACTTGCTTTATTGTCTGCCAAAACCTCTTTGTAATACATGCTACTAGAATACATATTACAACATCCTCAATGGAGTTAATTGTGGTTCCTCTACCTACCCTAGTGGGAAATGTGTCCTGAACATATGGATGAATTGGAAGTATGGTGGACTTATATAGCAATAATGATTTTTCATGATTTGAGAGGCTTGTGGCTCTCACTATGGTCTACATATTGATCCAAATGGTGATATATCTAGATAAATGAATAGTCCATTGGTTTTATCTACTTAATAAGGTAAACATGACCTCATCTAGTTGCCTAAGTGTAGGTAAATTGATTAGCCTCTCTACATCAAAACCTTAAATTAGATATTGAAGTGCATGAGCTCCTACTTATTCACCTAGTTATGTTGATGAGGTGAAGAAAGTAACTTTGGCTATTTCCATAAAGTCAAAGGGATCTAGTTAATTGAATTTGGTTTGTTAAAGACCTAACCCAATCCCTATTTCTACCTTCTCCATATTTTTGAGTGAGATCAACAACTTGATTCTATTCATGACTAAAACTATAATCTACATTATTTGATTGATTTTTCTACCAAAATTTGGGTATCAATTTTTCCACATGGGAGTATATCAAGAGAAAATAGTAGAATACTCTTATTTTCCAAAGTATGTAATGTTTTTACAATGTTTCTTCACTTCATTTTATGGCTTTTAGTGTCTAATTTACTCTTGCCAACCTATTTATATTCATTGACTACTTACACATGAGAGATCTTCCTCATATTTAATATTTTAGCTTTTATGGTGACCTTTTAACCTTTTTTAGCATGTCACTTCCCAACTCAATCTACCTTGAGCAAGATTTAATATTTAGAAATACCATGTCATTAATGGTCTTGCATGACTATTAGCAGTCCTTCTATGATACCTATCTTGTCACTACCACTTTCTCAAACTTAATTTGAGATTGATGTACTTTTTTTACCATATTTGTCCTTAATCTCCTTTCTTTGGTAAAGTACAAACAATGATAGTTTACATTTGAGACTAATTTATTAAATGCATTTAATAAGTTGTATTATACATACCCATAAGAGCCTCTTAGACTCTACAAGTACACAAAAATAGATGTAGTATCAAATGGAAAAAGAGTCCTTGGCTAAGGACCAAGAAATATAGTAGTTGAATAATGACCTTACCACTCAGTCCTAAATAGAAGGTATCATCATTATGGTCCAATAATTGTATCATATTTGGAGAGAATAAATAATGTGGCCACAAAATTGAATATATTGCTTGGTTTCATTGCAGACTCATAAAGACTGAGCACACAGGGGAGCATGACCACAAACTTGAAGTCTCAGTCCTTTTTACTAATGACACATGTCATTATAGTGCTCCTTAGGAGAGAAGGGAGTTTTTATTTAAAGAAAAGATGTGCTATTAGACCAAGAAAGTGAGCCCCATTTTTAACAAGAATTTTAGAGGTAGTTCAAAGGGAGACATGTGTCACCATAATGCTTCTTACATATCCGTAAGATTTCATACATGAATTTACATCTTTTAGTCTTTGGGTAAATGGGATGGACACACTTGGCATAATCATGGAGAGTCACTCGCTGGGTAAACTTGAAATATTTTTGAGTGTTGAAATGTCATAGGTTTGTGGGTGCATACCACATGTCCTTGACTATTGAAGAATAAAGTCCTAAGCTTAATATCAACTGTACCCTTGAAGGTATTACAAGGCTCTTTAAGGTGTCACCTAGTACTACCTTAAAACCTTAAAGGGTATCCATATGCATATTTAAAGGTATCTCTTAAGAGATAGTTTCAAAATTTTGGGTCCACAACAGAAGTTAAAATCAAATACAAGATCCCAAAATATAAAAAGCTAATCATTTTCCATAATTTTTCTCAAAACCCCCATTTCTCATTCTCGTTTTGTATTTTAATAAAATACATGGTTGAATATTGACTTAATTAGCTATTTTTATCTATGTGACTATTCTACTTTGATACATGTTTGAAATGTATCTCCTAGGAGATACCTTCAAAGTAGGATGAAGCAAGAATTGAAGTATGCAATTTATGATATTAAAATCTATTATTTTTTTGGATTGACATAAACCATGTCATTAAAAAAATTTCATACATTACCTTTTTAACATTTTTAGGTTTTAACATATCTCCATGCTTATATTCTAGTATAAATATAGTTGTATCTCTTACATATAGGTATTAAATTGGATTGATTTTATAAATAACCTGATTAACAACTCTCTCATGTATTTTACAAATGTCCAGGTTGAAAAATCATATATCAATGACTTTCCAATGTGGAGACTATGCTTTTCTCATAAATAATGGTAAGGTCATTGGTGAAGGAAGAATACACAAAGTGGCAGGGTCTAGATGTTAAATCTTTAGAACCTATAAATCTCACTTCCACATGCCACAATGAGGAAATACCTATTGGATGTGTAAGTATTAATGTGACTAAACCTTTTGATCTGACTCTATTGCTTCCATTTCTTACAGCTTTTATGGATAATTTGGATTATTATATGGAGCACAATAATGATGCAACAAGTCACCAAAAAGTTTTCTATAGATATTGACATGGACCAGAGTCAAAATAATTTGAGTTCAGTTGTATATATAGAACCATTTCAACTAGAAAACCATTGCTTCGATTTATTTATTTGATATATCAATGATCCTACCACATTTCAAATCCTAAGAAAAAATTTTACTAGGAAAAGGGTACATTTGTTGCACAAATGTATAGCTCTTGCAAATGATGAAAAATTGATTTTATTTATGTTGAATTTACACAAATAGGGGAGATTTTTGGATACATTATTATCCTAATGTTAGAAAATGAATTGTGAATTTACATAAGGTATGTTATACAATATTGTGAGACTTGTAGTACAGAGGCAATTGAAACATCTATCATTAGATTGCCTTCCAACAAAATAATGTACACTTAGACTTGTATAATAATCAATTTACCATACATGACACCAAAGGAAAAAGAAATTGGAAACATTTGGGATGTAGTGGATAGTGAAGTCACTCCTTACCTGACATTCCTAAAAAATAGCATCCAAAAAAATTAGCTCATTCGTACTATTACTCAAGCTGAAAAAGAAGTCATCCAAATAATTCACTCAACCAAGTGGAGTTTGATGAAAGCATGGATAGTGAGATTTCAAAAATGTATGTGGATGGCCTACCCTAAGGTGGGTGGGTTGGTTGGTGATGCAGGGATGAGCAGGCTGGGCTCATGTAGGAGAGACCCGTGGGCAAGGTCTGAGAGGTGGAGCGGCATTTCTATTATGGAACCTGCCATGATTTTGAGGTCATTTTCTGAGCACCCAGTGAATCAACATAGAGACCAGAGGTCGGCAATGGTTTCTTAGAAGGATTGAAGGGCTTATTTGAAAAACACATTCAATTGGCTTACTAAAAGAGACAGGAAGGGATTGGGATCTTCTAGGCATGCTGATCATGGTGGCCCATCTATAGCTACCACTGCATAGCATTTATTTAAGTGGATTTGTATTTTGAGACACTGATTAAGGATGCCAAGGCTACAGGTAGTGCAATTTTAGGGTTTGAGGGTGTGGTGGTGCATGGCCTTTTTCTCGACATAGCTATGGTTGTCATTATTGCTAGATCTGATGGTGTCTCTGTCAAATCAAAGTGACAGAGAAACCAAAGGTATTTTGAGGATTTTTAATGTCACGATAAATGCTTATGTCATTATTTTTATTGCAATGGCAACCTGCATTGTTGGCTAGGGTAGAATGCTAAAGATATAAATATTTTTAGTATTCTTTACCCTATGTTGTTAGTTCTTTGAGGTTTCAGGTCCTTGTAAAACTTGGGTACTTTTATTGGACTATGTTTGTGGTTTCAGGTCCCTATAAAACTTGATTTTGATGCTGATCTTCAGTAGGTTTCAAGATTGCTTTTCCTGGTGGGTGTTAATGCTTATCTTTCTTGATTCTGTTAAAGGGTTTTGGGGTCCCTTAAAAACCTACTTTTATCATAATCTAAAATAATGTATGTGGATAAATGTTACACTAAAATATGTTTTCAGTTAGGATTGTCATTTGAGATTCTAAAATATACAAAAAAGAAGTTGTTTGATTCCACCATAATAAATAGGAGGCAACATGTCTTGGATGCCCTTTCTACCAATTTGTTTAAGAAAAATAAAAACAAATTTAGCATTGATTTTTAAGGTATAAATATATATTTGGAATATTAGCTTAAGATATATAGATTGAAGAGAAGTAAGTTTTTTGACATTCAAAATTGTCACAAAAATGGGGGAAAAATGCATTCCATGTAGGGAGATTTTGACAAAAGCCACAAAAGAAGACAATGATAGCTAAGGATTTGTTGGACCAATTGATGGATATATTTTTAGATGTTTCTCCATGAATAACATGCTAGGTAGATATAGATAGCTCATGAGAAAATGTTCAACATCTTTTAGCATTTTTTACTCAATAATTTATGAGGCACCACATCAATGTACAACTAGTATATATGGAATATGAATCAATATCCTAGCCAAAATTCAATAACATGTAGAGAACTAATTTTCATGGTGTGACCATTACCACATCTGATGACTTCACTAGGTGAAAAAACATGCATCTTATTGACTCAATATAAATTCTTACGGTCCCTCTCTAGATATCAGGAAGAGCGTATCGATCAAGAATTCATGATGCACTCAAATCATATATTTTTTTCAAGACAAATGTATTACACAAATAAATTAATGCCAGAGTAATACCTTGAATAATGCCTTAGTGTCATTCATGACATGGTGGAATGTTAAAAAACATTTGTGCCAAGGATAATGACAAAAAGTAAAGTAGTTACCAATAGAATATTAGAGTTATCAATGGAAGGGATTATAACACATGATCATGATGTAGGTAGATATGGGCATTTTTTTATCATACATTCTTGGAAGTTCTAACTTTACTATCACTTCATTGAACAAGTGTTTTAGGGATACAAAAACAATAGTGATAGATACTTATGGATCTTTACTATATAAACTTAGATCTTTAAAATATCTATTATATGATGCACTTTTGTCTAACAACTACTACCCTAAAAGTAAGAAATACATAGAAGAAGCACAATAAATTGGTGCTTTCAAGAAACTTCCTTCTAAGATATACCTTTAACTAGACAACTATTATGGGGACAATAATAATAGGTACTTCCATCCATAATTATATTTTAAAAATGTCAAACCTTATATGGAACTAATGTTACATTCATAAATTCACAAAATCATGTCTTTTTATATAGGTATGTATTGTAATATTTATCTCTCCTTATCTACAAAGGTGTTTTCCTTGATGTCGAGGTTAAATTTATGCCTATAGTACATACCCATGAGGACATCAATGACACATTCAGAAACCTATCTGAATGTATAAAGAGGAAATATGTATGGAGTGTGGAAAAGATGATGGACACTTATGGGACATGTGAAATACAAGAAACTTCATGCCATTTTTTATTGAAGAGGTAGTGGATTTAAGAGAGTATGTTAATAGTTACTAGTTGAAGGAAAGAAACAAAATAGTAGGCTTGGAAAAATGTCAATACTTTATTCTATTCATGGAGCAAGGTCATCCCATTATGCATTAAAATATATATAAGAGATATAAATTGGTCTCCCCTAACTACATTATGGGTAATAAAATAAAATGGTGAGCAAAATGTTTCAAAGAGTAATCTAACAAAAATATATTTCAAAGACATAAAAAATAGAGAAATGTCTCAAGATTCCATTGTTTCTAAAGACTCAAATAGAAGTATTAAAAATAGTGATAAAGAAATTAAATATAAATTGAATAAGTATGTATATAAATTCAATGAATTTGGTTTGACCAAAAATAGTAAGTGGAAGGATCTAGCATATTGCTTCCATAACATCCATGACATAATGAAAGAAAACATGTTCCCTTCTGAAGTTGAGTGCATAGGAAAGTATTGGCCTAGAACTCATCATGACATACCCCCATATAAATATTTGCACAAAATGGTTCATGATATGACCTTTGATTTTAGAGAGGCATCTACATATACATATGTTGGTCCAAGAAGCAAAAGAGCAAAAATTGCATTTGATCTAGATCAAAATGTGCAAATCAAAGATATGTTATTTGTCAAACCTAATGATTCTATAAGATTAGATTAAATAGTATGTGTTACTAGATCTAAAATCAATATTGAGATACTAAAAATAAATGTGGATATATAATGAAGGGTTAATGTATCTTGGTTCATCCCAATTAATGCAAGGGAAAAAGATGCAAAAAAAGTAGAAATTTATTTAGGCTGCTTGGACAAGAAATGGAATCCAAACCCAATTAACATATATTTACCATCCATACTCATAAATTGTATCATATACACTTGAAAACCAAATAAAAAGTGGAGTGGTCATACACTTCTTCTAATTAATTTTTTAAAAGGCATTGGAACAGACTATTTGAATGCATCCTCCCACTAGGCACTAATAAAAATAGTGATAAAAGGATTGGAAATTTTGAAATGGTATTTCATTAATTTTGGAATGATAAACGTGAATGTTATTTTTAAAAATTTAGTCCATTTTTTGACAATGTATAATCTTTTATTATTTTAATTATTTATATTTATTTCTAGTGGCACTTCACATTTTGGGTCTTGAAAAATACACTTCGGCATTTGAGTTTTATATTTTCTACTATGAAAATTTATTATTTTGGTAATGGAGCATATATTTAATATAATTTAATTATTGGAACATCCACTTCACATTTTTGCATCCTTCAAAATGGTCTTTGGCAAAAGGTCTTTATAATTTGCACATTTGAGAATTTAATACACTGTGGATTTTATGTTTTGCAAAATACAATATAGCATTCCCATGTATGTGAAAAGGTCTTTAGGTTTTATGCCTTTAAATTTTCCACTTTCACATAAATATTTTTTCTTTCACATTTGTTTATCGATAAATGTTATTCAGTGTTTCATGTGGCACCCAAGATTGTGCCACGTGGCACAATCTTGATGACTCAACTGTATGAAAGGATGACCATTCCAAAAAAAATTCCCAAATAATGAGAGCACTTGATATTGTAACACACATCATAATATTGATAATTTGACACAAATATGAAATAAAATTTTATGATTTTGAGGATATCACTTGAATCAAATTAAATATATAGTTCAGAATCTAATCAGCTAATGACACATGAGATCCCAATCATCCCAGGTGTTCCAAATCACATATCAAATGAGCATGTGATTGATGTATGAATTATATTTCCTTAATAAATATACCACCAAGTCTTATAATATCTATAAATGCATGATATATGAACTAGTTTGAATGGTCGCATAATTTGGATTTATTATAAATATATAATATAGATGTGATTTATTAGTTATAAGTCCATGTAATTTTTGATGAAGTCTAATTTATTTATGATATTTTTCAACTACTAATAAATAAATATTTATGATCATTTTAATTAATTTGGACTTATCACAAGTAAATTAGACAAATATGAGTTATTTGTAATAAGTCCAGCTTAATCTTGATATAGTCCAATTTAATTTGGATACAATCCAATTTATTTTTGATAGTTTAAAAAAATTTGAATTGTTGATAAGTATAATTTATATTAAATAGTCCTTATATTATCACATTAATCTTATTATGTCATTGAATATAAGGGTTTCAAGTTAAAATAGGTTACACAGTGCTTTTTGTATTAGATAAAAAGCTCCCACACAATCCACAAAACACATAGGGAAAGGCAAAACTAACCAAAAAAATAATATCTCCACTACCTATCAAACACCAATTCTCCCTAGAGATAACAATGCACTACTCTATTATCCAATTATAGTTTTCTTTTCCATAATATCTTCCAACTCCTATTTTAGGTCCACACTTAGTCAACATAATCTCTCTATCAATTTCATCTCTAAAAACATTTTTTATCTCATTTTTCTAGCTAGGTTTATATTTTATTTTATACTTTATATATTTCATATATTTCCAAATTTAGTAAGTTCCAAATCAGTTTATGTCATTTATTGTATATTTGTATCATTTTCATTTTGCGTAACATTTTTTTCTAATTAGGGTCTAGCATTCTCCTAATTCTCAAATTTGATAAAATAATTTCCTTTAAAAGGGGATGGCATTATCCACCCTAGGATATCTAATTAATTTATGACTTTAGATTAATAATCCATATAAAAATGTTAATCATCATTTTGAGTGAGTAGAAAAGTATTTTCTAACTCTTTGATTAATTTTGGTCCTTTTTTTTGTAGATTGAAGTTACGCATGGATTGGAGGAGGCATTTATGAAGTTTAGGGGCATATTTATTTTTAATATTTATTATTATTTATATATTCATATTTTATAATACCATATATATATTTATATATTTACATGTATGAAAATGTGTATTATATCTATGTTTTGTGACCAACACACCCCATTTTCAAAAACATAAATGAGGACCCACTCTAAGCTAAAGATCCCACGTTCATTTTTAGTCATGAAATGAATTAGTCCAATGTTTAGCATAAGAGATATTATCTCAAGTATAAGTGGAAATCTAGATTTATTTTGAACTATTTTCACATGTCCTTAATTTTTAAATATGATTCTTTATTAGAATGAGGTATTTATTGGATTCTAGATTAGCCAAGTTAATTGAATATCTTTGAAGGTTGCATTATCAATTTAATTGATATTTGAGTCTAAAAGTATAAATGGACAAGTTTGTTGAAGTTATTATATACACATATATAGCCCTTAAATGTATAAATTTATTTAATTTGGGCTTTGATTTATTTTGTGGACTAACTTGGATAATTAATATTCATCCCAAGCTTTCTAATCTTTATAGAATTATCTAGAATCCATAGGGTGATGTTACTAAAGATTGATTTATCCCACTCAGAATGGTTCTCATATTTACTCATTCCTACAAAAATATATTTGGGACACACGTCTCTTCCAAATCCAAATAGTCATCAAATTTAAGAGTGGAAAATAATTTTGATTTCAAATGGCTAAGTCTATAGCAAAAATGGATCGGGTCATGTGTTTTCATCCAACATCTTTGAAAAAGATCCCTAAAATTACTAAGTCCTTTTTAAATTAATGAACATCCAAGTTTAGGATATTGGGACACTTTTAATGATCTCACTCATGTGTATCACAATCATAGAGGCATAGTCATCAAATTTCCTCAAGCATATGAGAAATGAGATCATGACACTTGTTAGTATAATGCTCATCCATGACCCAATCATAGTTCACAGGTTGATCTAGGTAAGTAAATAAGTGAAGACTATCTACATGTATTCATCATGTTCATATGCTCCCTATGTAGAAAATTTATTAAGTCAAAGACTCTTCTAGAATAAATATCAATGAAATCTCATTGTATGTCTCTATACCATTCATGTACAAAATAATATTAAAATGACTAGGTCAAGGAGAGCCTAATTATTAATAAGCCACCACATGAATCCTATCATTTTTTTAGTATCCTAGGGGTGTCATATTTTTGAAATTACTAAGGGAGCCTATAAATTGACAAGACATCATGTGGAACCTACTAAATTTGTCAGTATCCTGAGGGTATTACATCTATTATATCCCTAGGAGATCATTATGAGTGACAAGTCACCACATGGATCCTATCAAAGTTGTCAGTCTCCTAGGTGCATCAAATATTTTAGAGCCATACTATATCCTAATGAGTGACAAGGTGTTGCATGGATCCTATTAGAATTATAAGTCTCATAAGGGTGTCAGATATTTAAGAGCTCTAAGAGAGTCTGACAAGTGACAAGATGCAACATGGAGCCTATCAAAGTTGTCAGTGTCTTAGAGGCATAAGAGTTATCATGGCCCTATGAGAGCCTAAACAATTATATTATAACATGTGAAAATACCATAAAAATGACAAAAAAAAACTTAGACCATCATGAAATAGGCTAAAAGTATGTATAATTAGAACCTAAGGTCAAACACATAAAACCACATGTCACTTATATACACGAAATGGAAAAATGGTTCAGAATAGCTCAGATAAGGAAATACAAAACACAAGTGAATGCATAAGTTAATGATAGAGTGTCATATGTATGTATTATATATAAGTTACAAACTCTAGTACACAAAATTTAGAGGGGTGACACCCAACTATGCCTAACTAGCATAGTTATCAAAGAGAATACCTAGCCTATAGAGGACATGTCCCCTAATGAGAGGATACCCAAGGTAATATAGGGTCTAAAATAGGTGTGTTACTATAATTCCATCAAATTAATCAATTTTAGTAACTAGGTTATGATTTAACATGTAAAGATCCCCTCACCATCACCAAATTTCAACTAAGAGTGTGTTGTTAAAATCCTTTGAATTAATGCTAGATCAAGAAGCATTAGAGTGGATTTTACCACTAAATCAAATTTTAATTCACACAAGATGAGATTTAAATTCCATTAATACAATATATATTTTTAGATCCATATACTACCTCATAATTATATGATTTACTATTATTACTCCTGATTCCCAAGTATCCTTCCTTTTAGTGCCCTCTCAAGATTTGAATGCTTCCCTTAAGATTAACATTTCATGATAAAAATATCTAAAATTTTATCCATGGATAAATTATACTCCATCACCAAATCCAAGATTTAATATGGAGATAACATCTTCTCATTAGACCTGACCCATTTTGAGCACTACAACAAAGTGTTTAAGGTAATTAAATATGTGCAAAATCCCTCCTTAGATAATGATGAGCATGAGACATAGTTATTTGATAAGATATATACCTTGGTGGAATCATAAATTCATAAGTCATCTACCAATAAATAAGTTTTCCCATTTGTTGATCTTTTTGATAATAATTTTCATAACTTTATACACATGCATGATGTTACTCAGGACCTAGTATACTTTACAGGGTCTTAGAATAAAATTGTAGAAATCTCTAGGGATAATTTTAATCAATAGTAAAATTTCATAGAGTGCACCCTATTTTATGACCATAACTCAATATACACATGGATTGAGATGCATGAAATATATGGGGTTCTCAAAGATTTGGTCATCGATCTAGAATGATAGACAAAAAAGGAGGACATTAATGCTTACCCCATTCATCTCTTCCAAGATTGATTTCATGTTGTAATTATCTTGTTAAGCCATTTATTTATATAAAATGATGTCATACATGTGAACATACTCTAGGTACCTATGTTGATCATCATCCTCAAAGGAAATGGAGTCTCAGACTAGAAAATCCTCATCAACTTTAACCTAGTCAAGGTAATTAATGAGACCTTAAGGGGTGAAAAATTAAATATGTTGATATATCTCATAGACATAATATATTACACCCTCAAATTCCAAAATTTCATGTTCCCCTTTCAGCTCTATGGGTCATGTGGTCTTATATAAACTATACACACATCATTATAGGTGCCACATCTAGGACATATGCAAGTCCTTCTACCTACTGGTCTACATGTAAATTAGTAAGAGGCCCATTATATGACTCTATAATGAAATAAGTAGGATTATCATGTTCATAAGATCCTACTATTACAAAAAATATCACACCATTATCAATATGGAGGGCATCTAGTAATCCCTTCTACTCTTAGCCTACTTAATCCTAGATTGCCTCACCAAGCAATAAATTACTTATCATTTGGTTGAGGGTGGCATGGGTTAATTTATTGATCATTTGTATAATTTTTACCTAGACTCATAAATATTAATTCACCACCATGAATAAAATAACCTATATTTATTTTGAGAGATGGTACAAAACAAGAATTCATATGCTATAGAAGGACTAAACATAATGAGTGAGATCCCTATAAAATCATTAGTGCCCATGTGGTGAAATATGGTGTCTATATATATAACATGTATCACCATGAGAATCATGATGATGATGAGATTCATATTAATCCATGTAATGAAACTAAGGTACTAGCACATTTATAATTAGTGAAAAATAAAGGAAAATATGCTTAGTCTAAATCAATCCTTGAAGAAAGGCCTTTGCCACCTTTGTGGGATATTCTAATGAAATCACCTCTACAAAAAACCCCAATGACTAATCTAATTCAACTATGAGAGGACATTAAAGTGATTACACCCCACATATCCTACAAAATTATATAGGGGGTCCTAATGCTTTCACCTTGATGAGATTTGCATTCCCTAGTATTAGTTCTAGCTTTACAAACAATGGAAGTATTTCATTTATACATATATATAAACCTTTAAATGAGCCTAAGTGTTAATATTAAGAGGTTTCACTTGACATTATTCCCCCACTACTACCATCCCTCCATAACCCATCAGACCACCCAAAGGATTCCATAATCTTGTTAAGCATATTCCAATATGGCCTCCCTAGTTCTTATTATGTTATCTCCCCAATTCACTCAATTTACCCTATATTTAACCATGTTTATAATCCTCATGTCCTAATTCCCATTTGTTTAACCCATTCCACTTATAGGAATCCCCATATCTCTAGGAGTTTGATTTGCATGGCCCTTATCTCCATGAGTATCTAATTTAGTTAAAATAACTTTTGTAGCTTTGGGGAGGGCCCAAATTCTGATGGATCTTAGTCTCCAAGTTTATGGCTCCATCTTATACTCTAGTGTGACCACCTCCTAGATTCTCACCTTGACTATCCCAATGACTACCACCTCAATAATTAGTGCACATGTATACACAATTCAAGTGGCTCCTAGATTCATAGCATCTATAGTTACTCCACCATCTCCATAGGTTTCTTTGATCAAAATTATTACCATGGCTCCCTCAATTACTATGACATAGGTCAATCTAATCATGACATCCTATAAAATGAAGAAGGTAAATTTTAACATGCCTCCAACTAAAGTACCAGTTTCCACCATAACTCCTTTAACCATGATTATGGATCTAGTATATTTAAGCAAGTTATAAATTAAAAATTTAAATGTTTCTCCCTATCAACATTTTATTTAGATTGTCCATCCTAGTGATCTATAATCATCTTTTTATATCACCCTAGGCCTCAGAGGATTTAACTTTAACTAGTTGATTTACTCATTCTTATTGAACACCCAACTACCAGGTGTCATTGGTATATAGCTAAACATGACCCTTGACCAATGGCATGCTTGATTGTTATCATGGGGCTCCCTATTAATTCTTACTCTTTTCAATCCCATGCCCCAACCTCATCCACTCATTTATTCCTTTCTTCCTTCTCCTTCATCCATTCTTCCTCCTCCTAAACATCTACCATCCATCTTTTCTTTTACCACCCAAATATCATCTTATTCCAATACCTTGGGAGTTACCATAGTCCCAAGAAAGGTTATATCTTTGGAAAATTATAAAATAAAGAGACCTAAAATGGTTTATAAGGGAGGTCTAATGAGAATTTGATAGACAGACTAGGAGCATGACAATAGATCTCACATAGAGGTTCACTTTGGAATGGGATCTAATGATTTAGAGGACTAAGTATGAATTTTTATCCCTCACCAAATGGGGGACATATAGAGGGGAGGATAAATTGGTGGAAGACCCTATATTAGTGATTTTAGATACTAATGAACTAACCAACAAAAATCATGAAACACATGAAGTAGAAAGTTAGATCATAGGTGAGGAGCACTTTCTTAGGGGAGATAATTGGTTGAGTTTAGGAGGCCCTTGTATAGTTATTAATATCTCTAAAAGAGGTGGCCAAATAATTTTCCATGATTAAGGACACCTCCAACACACTCAAGCATACTTAGAGAGGGTTTTCCACATAGACCACAAATGCAAGAAGCTTATTATGGTTCTTCACAAGGGCATGTTCCTATATCTTAAGCTCATTCCTATGGGGGACTTGAAGCTCTACTATAATTATGTTGGGATCATGATGACCTAAATTAAGCAGTGGTTAGCTATGGTACAAATAGTGATGATCCTTTGTAAAAGAGAAATAATTTAATGATGACTTGTTTCAAAGATGTCAAAATCATAATGTTATTCCACCAAGATGGAACCCTACTGGACAAAGAGGAATTTGAGGTCCACCTAGACCATTTTAACCAAGTCATGTGGAAGACTATGTCAAAATCCAATAAGGCTAGGGCCAAAGTGATTTTGGAGTTGGAAACCTAATAAAAATCTAGAATCAACCAAGTTTCCAAGGTGAAGGTTTTTTGGAGGCCCTATTCCAAGTTTACAAGTGAATATTGGCCTAGGCTAAGGTGATATTTTGAGAGCCTCCCATGAACCTATAAAAATTGGATAAGTATTTCAATTTGTTGATATTTCTTTTGGAAGTAAGTGGACAACCTATAATATCCTCTTAATTATCTCCTAATGGGCCCAAGGAATTTTGTTTCGATTATTATAAGATATGGGATCTTTTATATAATTATGCTGCAACCATTTTAGGCCATGATGACCTCGAGTGGGACCTATTGCTACTAGGAAATAAGTCCCATGTATTATATAATAAAACTAACCCTTTCAAAATATTATAGAACAATATATATATATATATATATATATATATATATATATATATATTGGTTCTATAATATTCTGAAAGGGTTAGTTTTATTATAAACAAACATTGCCATATTAATGTGAATTCAGTTCTTCTATTTAAATGTTTCTAGTTTCATGAATTATTCCACTTTATTTCTACTTTGAATGGATTAATAATAATGCTAGAGGAATTTTTGTTGTGCTTTTCTACAAGTTTTATGCATTGATTAGGATGAACTTTAGCTATTATAATTAAATTATGTTATGTCATTTACTTTAATTGATATTTGTTAAATTCTATATGTGATTAAATATATAAGTGTTCATATATATTCATAAAATGCATAATTGAATTAAGTATTTACTCATTCTCTTAGACTCTTTCCTTATGTGACTAGAGCCTAAGACATTGTGAAACTTAGCATATAGAAGTACAACTATAGTTGAGCATATTATTGGTCCTTCAAATGTTATTGGTGATATTCATGTAGAAATATCTCTTTAATACCTTACCATATATCTCCTTTTATTCTTTGTGTTGGAAACTAGAATCTCCCCCTTTTTCGAAATTGTGAAATGAAACACAATAGAGTCCAAGATCCCAATATATTGAAATTAGTTTAATTAGAACCATACAAGTTTTTATTTCATTGATAAAATTGGTATTTATCCTTTGGTAGTAGTGTTTTATCTCTTAGATATCAATTCTTATTAGATTATTGTTGACACAGTGGATTGCACCCTAGATAGGAGGCTAAGCTCCTGCCTTCCACACACAACAATGGAAATTCCCCTCTTGCCTGTGGGCCTGGTAAAACTAGGGGGAGTGTCTCTGATAAGGGCTAGCTCCCTTCGATGTATCTTTTAAGTCCTAGATTCCCTACTATTAACAAAGAAATGAAAAAGGGGGGGGGATGAAAAGGGAGAAGGATGCTGAAATAGAAACCTAAACCTAAACTAAAAAGGTGATACACCAAAAAAGTTGATCCACTTAGCCCAACACATACACTTTTCACCAAGAAAAAGCTCCCATACACTTCATTTGATGTGGGAAACTCTTCTATATTAGTGAGTTAGGGGTCCATAGAGATACAGGGAGGAAGAACTATCAAATGTGTTTTGAGACACTCTGGCAACCTGTTCACATGCACCTATATTCTTGTTGTAGACACTTCTGGTAGACCTATAGAAGAAGAAACTTCACAATGCACTAGACATACTGGAATCATTCTATGAAAATCACAAAAGAAAATTACTTAACACAAAAAGATAAGCATAGAAATATGCATGAAAGCAAGTTAAATTGGAGGTAAAAATTGCCAAGTCTTGATTCAAGGTAACAATCTGGTAGAGTTTTGCCTTAGAAACCTAGAGATTTTTTTTGGGCAGAGCTTTTCCTTACAGGCTAAGAAGATTCCTCTTCTCCAAATGAGAAGTTTACAATATATAGAAAAAAGAGAAGAAGTAAAGGCACCCCTTTTGAAAAAGACTTTTTGGCACCCTTGACAAGCTAGCCCATGTGCACTAAGACCATCAAGAAGAGGAAGTCACTATTGCTGACATCAATATTCTAGAAGAGGCCTACTAGAACCATGTTGTGTAATCATTGGTCTTGACGTTGGTGTTCAAACATTAATGTGAAAGCATGGGCCGTGCCTCTTTTCTATATACAAGACTACTCCCTCAAAATATTCATATAGTTTGTCTACTTATAAATACAAAATGGAGAAAATAGGCTACGCCACTTACTATTCATGCCATTTGATGACCACTTGGCAAACACTATTCTAACTGTAGGAATAAATCCCTGAGTTGACACCTCTTCTTTACCACCTAGACTATTTATCTTCTTTTACACTTTGTCTCTTCCTAGTTTTATCTCTTTCTGGCTCCTTCGGCCCTCAGGGCTATCTTCTTGGTGGGTCACTGAGTTCCTTGGGCTCTTCTTTAATCTTTTCAAAATCAACAGCTATTTCATGAGCCTTAAAATTGATGTCTGTGCACCTGTCACTATGTTTGAATTTCTAATGGCTAGTTCACCGTGCTCAATTTTGACGTCTTCAGGCCCATCACCCCTTGGAATTTATTCAACCTTTTCCTCTCTTTCAGCTTCTTACTACTTCCCTTTCCTTTTGGCTTCTTGTTTTGAACCCTCCCAAAGGGAAGGTGACCCTTCAAATTTTGGAGATGTGTCCTTCATTTTGGCTAAGAGTCACCCGCAAGGGCACTTGCCCTTTGGGTTTCTTTGGCTCCTTGGCCTTGAAACCCTTCAGACAAAATGCCTGAAGGAATTCCTTCAGACATTTTATCTAAAGGATTTCTTCCTTTGATTTTTGCTTATTTCCCTAGGTCCTTTCAGTTAGCTACTTTTCTTGCAGATTTTCTCACGACTACTTTTCTCGCAGATAAAAAGTCCACAAGAATTGTCTTGTGCATTCCTTTCCTTCGTAGACTTTCTTTGAGTTTTTTACCCATGGATCTTTCCCAAATTTCTTCAAACTTTTTTTCTGAAAGAATTCCTTTAAACAAAATTTTGAAAGAAATCACTTAAGTCTTTTGCCTCGGCCCTTGTCTTTTATGGTAGGATTTTCTTCTGAAGAATTTCTTCAAACAAAATGTCTGAAGGAATTCCTTCAGACATTTTGTCTAAAGAAATTCTCATCCTTTACCTTAAACAAAATTCTAAAAGAATATTACCTTTTCAATTTTTCTCTGTGGCCTCTTTTCAAAGTTTGTTGCCCTCTATAATGGAACTTGACTCCTGAACTACCCTTTGCAAGGGCATTTGGAATGGTCCATTTTTCACCTAAGTGGGACCTTGTCTCATTTAAACTGATCCATTGAACTGAGCCATTGAAACAAGCCATTGAAGCAATCCACTGAATTAATTGAATTTAAGCCAGTTGAACCGAATGGTTCACTAGTCCGAAGAAACTTTGTAGAAGCCCCTTTCATTCCTTGAACTGGTTCTTCATCTACCAAAAGACTTTCTTGCAGAGTCCATAGTTATTTTGTATAGAGTCCATAGAAATACCTATGGAGTTTGTATAAAAGCCTACAGAGTCTATAGAAACACCTGCAAAGTCTGTAGAAAAGCCTGTAGAGTCCATAGAAAAGCCTACAAAGTCCTTAGAAAACCCTGAAAAGTTCATAAAAATACCTACAGAGTCTATATAGATACCTGCAGAGTCCATAGAAATACTTGCAAAGTCCATAGAAACTAGACTTGTGTAAATAATCAAATTTTGGACTGGTTCAAAATAGTAGGGGAAAAATGGGGGGACTGATTTTGGCCTGCAAGACCAAAATGGTCAACAAATTGATGACTCCTAGGGGAAGCATGCCTACTATGCTTAGAAACTAGTTACCTTAAAGTCCATTGGGCATGGAGTTAGAATATAGCTTTAAATAAAGGTTAAAAATAGCCTTGAGAGATCCTAAAATCAATCATGAGCTTTTACCCCACACATAAAGGAAAACACACACAAGGCTAAAACATTACTTGTGCAAACTACACTTAGGGAAAATAGGAAAAGAAACTAAAAGTAAACTACTATATAAAACTAACCAGGTATATTTGCCTCCCTTTTGGATCAAAGGGAAAACTTCTCAAGTCCCCTTCATGGCTAGGAAACTTATGGTGCCAGACAAGTGGTAGAATGGAATGGAGACTTGGTGACCTGATCCTATTGCCTGCCACCTTGATTGGCTTACATCCAAGGGGATCAGAGTCAAACATGATTCCAACATATATATATATATATATACACTCCTTTTTTTCTTGGAAGCTTATTGAATGCTAGCTCTTCATGCTGGTGCATTTTATCTAGAAATTAATGGCTATTGGCTCCTCACCATAATCCCCTTGATCTACACTGTCCCTTTATAATGCATGATGGTTTGACTTGTTCCCTTTTGCTTCATTGAAGACCCTATCAAACTCATCCTCTACTCCCTCATGGCCTTCTTGATAAAGGGTGACTATTGTGATGTCTAAAATGGAATCACAAACTGATTGCTCATCCCACAAAACATTATCTTCTTATTCAAGATTCTCTTCTTCAAAGTTGTCCTCAAGATGGACATGCCTCTCCTTTTCCTATTCAAGGATCAGAGTCTCTAGTTATTCAAAGACATCCATTTGATCCTCCTCTAACTTAGGCTCCTTAGCATAGTCATCATCCTCATTGAAGCAACAAGGAAGTTCATCAAACAAAGGAGGAGAGAGCTCACCATGCTTACGTTCCTCTTCATATTGTTAGAACATCTACATGTATGCATGACCTGCGTCTTCTCCATTGTTGATAATGTCTTCAAAATGAACCTCCATGATTATTTCATCTTCTTTATCACTCATGATAGCCTTTTGGATAACTTCAAATTAGATATTCTACTCCTCACTCACCTCTTGTAGAATAGGTTCCTCCTTAAGACGGGGTGAAGTGGAAAAACCATGTGGAAGAGGAGGTAGTCCTTGATCTAGAATCAAATGATTCTCCTCTTTCCATTTGGATAGCACTTCATCTATATCAAGTGTGGCCTAATAGCTCTCTTGGGGGTGTGTAGATGGGGTGTGTTCAGACATGGAATATATTATTTGGTTTAAACCATCCATCACACATTATTTAAGGAATCTCGCTCTGGATTCCATCTCTATAATTCTCCTAGCTATATCTTCTTAAAAGAGCCTTTCTTGGAGGTCACAATCATCATCATGATGAATAAGAATAGCTTCATCTTCTTCAAGGTTTTGAGTAAAACCTTTCTCCTCCTCCTTCATGCCCTAAGATTCCACTATTCGCTTCCAACTCAGGACCTTGGGATTAGAACTTTTCTCTTGGGAAGAAGCAACAACATTGTCTTCTTCAAGGTCCCGAGCTAGTTCATGATTTTCCTTCATCCAACTTGGAATTTGGAGATCATGTTGAAAGACTTGAGGAGGTTGGGGAAGATTTGGGAGGGTTTGCTCATGTACAAGAAGAGCTATCTAAAGAGAGGTGTGTCAGAAAGCTAGGTGCATGGGATTAAGAGCAAGATCAATTGGTGCATCAGATGAGCTAAAATGATCAAGTGCTATCTGATAGAAAGGATTTGGTGCACAAGAGGGGGATTTATTTAGAATAAGAGGGGGGTGCAAGGCTAATTACCTTGTGTGAATGGATTCTTCCATTTTTCTACCTCTTCCTCCATGGATTGTAAGGCCTGAGCTTGCCTAAACAAACACGCCTCTTTGTACATCATCTCTTATTCATATCTATACTACTCATTCGATCTGTCTATCTCCATCACCTGCTTCTTGAACTTTAGTGGTACTTCCCTTATCATTGAAGGGAAACTAGGAGAACTATTTGAGGTGATTCCATAAATATTTTGAGTTTGATCGAAGTCATATGAAGGAAAACAAAGTCCATGATTCTTAGTAAAAGGATTATACATATAAAAAATGAGATTTCTTGATGGCACCTAGACTACTTAACTAGTTGATTCAACTCAGAGTTGCCATTAGTGTTGATGAAAAATCCTCCAAAGGCTGGTTGGTTGAAGAACAAACCAAAAATTCTTCAACTCTTTAGACCAAACTTGTCGTAGTTTGTCCCACCATCCGTCCCAAAAACTGTTGACACAATGGATTTCACACTAGATAGGAGGCCGAGCTCCTACCTATGTAATAATGGAAACTCCCCTCTTGCCTGTGGGCCTAGCAAAACTGGGGGGAGAGTCTCTGGATAAGGGCTAGCTCCCTTTGATGTATCTTTTAGGTACTAGATTCACTACTGTTAACAAATAAATGAAAAAAGGGGGGCATGAAAAGGGAGAACGATGATGAAAATAGAACCTAAACCTAAATTAAAAAGGTGATACACTAAAAAAGTTGATCCACTTAGCCCAAAACATACACTTTTCACCAAGAAGAAGCTCCTGTACACTTCATCTGATGTGGGAAACTCTTTTGTATTAGTGAGTCAGGGGTCTGTAGAGATATAGGGAGGAAGAACTATCAAAGGTGTTCTGAGACACACTCTAGTAGCCTGTTCACATGTGCCTATATTCAGACTGTAGACACTTCTTGTAGACCTATAGAAGAAGAAAATTCATAATGCACTAGACATGCTAGAATCATTTTGTGAAAATCACAAAAGAAAATGACTTAACACAAAAATAGGAACATAGACATATGCGTGAGTGTAAGTTCAAATGGAGGTAAAAATTGCTAAGACTTGATTCAAGGTAAAAATCTGGTAGAGTTCTACCTTACAAACCCAGATATTTTTTTTGGATAGAGATTTGCCTTATAAGCTAAGAATATTCCTCTTCTCCAAATGAGAATTTTACAATATATAGAAAAAAGATAAGAAGTAAAGGCACCCCTTTTGAAAAATACTTTTTGGTGCCCTTGACAAGCTAGCCCATGTGTGCTGAGAGCATCAGGAAGAGGAAGTCACTATTGCTGATGTCATTCTTGTAGAAGAGGCTTGCTGGAACCATCCTATGTAATCACTAGTCTTGACTTTGGCATTCAAACATTAATGTGAAAGCACGGGCCATGCCTCTTTTCTATAGACAAGACTTCTCCCTCTAGATATTTATGTGGTTTGCCTACTTATAAATGCAAAATGGAGAAAATAGGCCATGCCACTTACTATTCACACTGTTTTATGACCACTTAGTAAGCGATATTCTAACTATAGGAATAAATCCCTAAGTTGACACCTCTTATTTTCCACTTAGACTATTTGTTTACTTCTACACTTTGTCTCTTCCTAGTTTTGTCTCTTTCTGGCTCCTTCAACCCTTAGGGCTATCTTCTTGGTAGGTCACTAAGTTCCATGGGCTCTTATTTAAGCTTTTAAAAATCAGTGGCTATTTCATGAGCCTTAAATTTGATGTCTGTGCACTCGTCACTGTGTTTAAACTTCCAATAGCTAGTTCATCGTGCTCAATTTTGACATCTTCAGGCTTATCACCCATTAAAATTTCTTTGGCCTTTTCCTTTCTTTTAGCATCTTGTTGCTTCCCTTTCCTTTAGGATTATTATTTTGAACCCTCCCAAAGGGAAGGTGATCCTTTGGCTTTTGGAGAAGTGTCTTTCATTTTGGCTGAGAGCCCCCCACAAGGGCACTTACCATTTGGGGTTCTTTGGCTCCTTGGCCTCGAAATCCTTCAAACAAAATGTCTAAAGGAATTCCTTCAGACATTTTCTCTAAAGGTTTTCTTCCTTTGCTTTTCGCTTATTTCCCTGGGTCATTTCACTCGGCTACTTTTCCCATGGACAAAAAGTCTACAAGAATTGTCTTGCATGTTCCTTTCCTTTGGAGAATTTCTTCAAGTTTTTTACCCATAGCTCTTTTCTAAATTTCTTCAGACTTTTTGTCCAAAGGAATTCCTTCAGACAAAATTCTGAAAGAAATTGCTTAACTCTTTTGCCTTGGCCCTTGTCTTTTGTGGCAGGATTTTCTTCCAAAGAATTTCTTCAGACAAAATGTCTAAAGGAATTCCTTCAGACATTTTGTCTGAAGAAATTCTCATCCTTTGCCTTAAACAAAATTATAAAAGAAACTTACCTTTTTAGCTTTTCTTTGTGGCCTCTTTGCAAAGTTCCCTACCCTCCACAAGGGTACTTGAGTCTTTAACTGCCCTGTATAAGGGCATTTGGAATGGTCCATTTGCCACCTAAGTGGGAACTTATCTCATTTAAACTTAGCCGTTGAACTAATTGAATGAAACAAGCCATTGAACTGAGCCATCAAAACAAGTTGTTGAATCAAGCCACTGAACCAATTAAATATGAGCCAATTGAACTAAATGGTTCATTGGTCTGAAGAAACTTTGTAGAAGCCCCTTTTATTCCTTGAATTGGTTCTTCATCTGCCAAAAGACTTTCCTACAGAGGCCATAGTTCTTTTCTATAGAGTCTATAGAAACACCTACAGAGTCCATAGAAAAGCCTACAGAGTCTACAGAAAAGCCTATAAAGTCCATAAAAAAAAGCCTACAAAGTCTATATAAATACCTTCAGAGTCCATAGAAATACCTGCAAAGTCTATAGAAATACCTATAGATTTCATAGAAACTAGACTTGTGCAAAGAATCAAATTTTGTACTAGTTCATAATAGTAGGGGAAAAAGGAGGGGACCGATTTTGGCCTATAGGACCAAAATGGTCAACAATTATTTAATTGATTCCAATACTTAAAACTCATGCCCTAGATTGACTACATAGTAATACAAAGAAAAGAGGATACAAGTCCCTTATTTTCAATTATCTTATGAGCATATAATAACCTCATAGGTGTTTCTCAATATTATATTTTGGTATCAAAAATAGTTGTATCTAGAATCAAGGAACTCCTTCCCACTAATCAACAAAGATTTAAGTTATTGGCCAACCAAAGAGTAACCTAGAGCCTAGTGTGTAGATCACTAGATATTGAATTGGTCTTGGGTGATTGATAATATCCCTTTTGTAATTTAATATGATAAATAATACTACTAGAGGAATTTTTACACCTTTGGTTATACCTAATATCTCCTCTTATCAGTCTACCCTTAACTGGCTTCCACCTATAGTTTCACCTATGGTGTGGTTAGTAGAGTTTGCCATTGACATTCCTAGATTTATCCATGACCTACCCAATAATCCAACAATGTATCTTCTTAAATTTACACCAAGTATAAGATGTAAAACCATAGAATATGTGACTTCATACAAAACTTCTCTCAATATTCTAAATGTTAAACATGAATACATTACCTGTAAGATTTTCCTATTCACTTTAATGTGTGTGGAATATGAATAGTTCTTTAATTTTCCTTAATTTTCCATTACATGTTAAGACAAATTCAACAATATTTTCCTCAAACAACATATACAATTCATTGACCAAGTGTGGTGTAACAATAGTTTCCATCCATTAAGAGAGAATCAAATGAGCCCATAAGGAATTTTAATGGTAGGTTTAAAAATATGTATAATTGGATCACTATGTTGTATAAACTAAATTACCAATTATCCCTTGAAATTTATAAAAATGTGATAGACCCTTGTACTAATATGTTCATTTGTAGAGATTCTTTAGTGGTAAATTTTACCCTAACTTATGTTGAGGCCATAAAAGTAGATAGGCAACTTAACCCTCAAGGTCAGTTGATACCATCCATCCCAAATTTCCTACCAAACATGCCTACTTTTAATCCCCTCTTTTCCATAAGCCATAATGTACCCATACCTCAACTTGAACTACTGATAAAACATATCCCTTTAAGGAACACTACTTATATCCATCATTTGGGATTTCATAGCCTAGTGATTAATTAAGTATCACCTCAAGATCACAATCTAGAATTGGTACCCATTATGAATAAATTCCAAAGTATGCCAAAGGTATCCACCAAGAATGAGTTGGATGATATATAGTGTATGGTATAGAAACTTTGTAATGACTTCTTGGTCATCTAAAGACAAGTTAGGACTAATGGTTGTGAGATTTTAACTAGGAACTTCACCTATTAGACATACAATCATACCCACAACCAATCCAAAATACATGTAGATCCTTTTCCTAATAATATCCTTGAGATTAATGTTTATGAGTTGTCCCTTCCAGACTAGTGACATGTGCATAACATAACACCATATGGCAAGTTAGACTACATTAAATTCTATAGTGTATTTGATATCTTCTAGAGGGAAATGGAAGAGTAAGAGATAGTCTCAAACCACACCAATGCTACTAGTCAATCGAATACTCTAGGATCCTTAAGGTCCATGAGCATTGCCATGATATTATAAACTTTAGATTTCTCTAGCTAATAATGTAATCATCCATAAGATGATACCAATGAGGTACAAGGTTTGTAGTAGTTCCAAAAGAGTAATTACACTATTAGGAACTAGATGTACTAGTAACCTCTTACCAAGTTCACCCCTCATAATCTAAGAGCCTAAAATGATCATCCACCTCTAAAGGTAAATAATTCAAAGCCAACAAAATAGCTCTAGCCTAACACTAGCAACATTAGGTATAACATAGTGTAGGACATGAAGAAGATCAAGGTAAACATCACTTTCCATGAGCTTTCCTATATCATGGAACAAATATGACTCCTCATTAAATCCTCCATAGACAAACCAGTCAAACCCAAGTCTAAGTTTGCATACTATTTAACCCTAAAATATAGATTAGGGAATCTATGGTTAATTTGGTAGAGATAGCCTATGGCACAAGGGTGGTAAACTATATCTAAAGTAGGCTAATTAATTTAAAACTTTGATAGAACATATACTAACTTTATTATGTTGATATATACTAAAAATGGAATGTATAACTATGTTAGATAATATAATGATAATGAAAACTAGATACTTGATTCTTGTTAGGGCCCTACTAGGTTACATACAAGTTACAATTTTTTTAAAGTTCATATAGGTTACTTATAATATCATCCATAATTATCAATAAAATTAGTGTTTGATTAATAAATGTTTTAAAAGTAATAAATATAGAAATGTATCAACCCATTACTTAATAATATGATCCATTTAGTTTTAAAATAGACTCTAATATAGTACAAGATGAATATTTATCATAAAATGAATAGTGGAAAGATTCAATTAATCAAATCACTGATATAATCCACAATACAACTATAAATTACATAAAACCAATATTGTTACTGTATTCATAATTATTTACAAATCTAACAACCACTATTGTGATGAATAGCCATCAATAATAATATACTTCATATTACATTTTAGTACAAGGTCAAATATCTAAGATAACATGTACATCAATATAAGTAATCCTCATAAACAACTCAATGATCCATACAAATAGCCATGAGAGTTTCCCAAATGGTTGAATAGCTAAAGAAAAAGAGCATCATTAGGGTGATTTTCCTCTAATCACAGACTGTTAGTCTCCTACACACCTCCCCACTTGGAGTGGCCCTTCCCTTCATGAAGGGGTAGATAAAAACAATGTGGTTATAAATAAATCAACTAAAACCTATGTGTGTACAATTACTAATACATGCAATAGTTACTTAGACCATAGAAAATAATCCTATATCTAATATGACATCATCATACATATGTAAACTAGAAAGTATAGTGGAAATACAATATCTCAACTATAACATTATTTTTGATAAATTTTTCATTATAGAAATTAGTTATCATATGGATCAAAGTTAATTCCACTCCCACAAACTCCCTGAAAATAAATCAAAATATATTAAATGATATCATGGGGTAGATAGATGAGTTTCAAGTCAACACCCTCATATAATTTTCAAACATAAATTGAAGGCATAATAAATACATATTGTATTATACATCAATCCAAAAAATAATGTAAGTTATAAGTAATCATTATTCAATAATTTCATTATTTCCAATAACTCAACCTTAATAATGTCATGTATAGGTTTTTTTAATGAACTATATTCATATCAAAAATGCATATAGGTATAAAACAAAACAAGAATATAGGATTAAAGATATTATATAAATTTTATGACATATCATTTTTTTCAAAACTCAAATCATATAAAATCTGATAGTATCCAACCAAGTTAATAATATAAACCAAATGAGTTTTAATATAGGTCATAAAACACAAGTCGTGTATTTGGAACTGATTCTATACTTCATTAACAACCTTGTCCGTTCTAAACTTATTCCATCATTTCCTTATTACATGAAAATCTCATATTAAAATTAATATATGAGTACATCCTATATATGTTTTATATACAAGATCTTCCATATTAATTTATATTTATCAAACAACCATTATAAATAATATAACATCTAGGAATGTATATTTGATATATATATATATATATATATATCTTCACCAATTTAATTTATTCAAATCATTTTAACTAATCATACAACTAATGGAAAAATTGTCCACTTCAAATAAATACATTCACTTATATAACTATCCTCGTTATATAAGCGAATGTATTTATTTGAAGTGGAAAATTTGTCCATTAGTTGTATGATTAGTTAAGATGATTTTGAATAAAGTAAATTTGTGATATATATATATATATATATATATATATATATATATATATATATATATATATATATATATATATATATATATATATAAATAAATATAATATTCACCAATTTTCTTTATTCAAAATCATTTTAACTAATCATACAACTGATGGACAAATTGTCCACTTCAAATAAATACATTCGCTTATATCACTATACTCATAATTTATAATATAACCTATAGTTGTATGAAATCATCATAATGGAAATAAATATATGTTCAACTAGATATCATAGTGATTGTTTTAACCATGCATTTGCATACATATTTAAATGTATTCATATCTATCTGAATATATACATATATTATCTTATGTATACCAATAAAATAAGATTCTAAGGAACTAGTATTATCAATTATTTATACTCATATTTTATCATTCTAATTGATAATATATAGGTATGGTAAATTCATATATGTATGTGTGTGTATACATATACCTACTCACTCAAATATATTCTACCTTGAAGCTCTAATATCTCAGCTTGAATCCCTATAATTAAAAATATATATCTACAAGTCTTTATTTATGATATATAATTGTATAAAAGTAAATCTTCTATACAACTATTTTATTATATATGTTCCAAACAAAATAATTGTATTCTAACAACTTTCTAGAACTTCATAACAACTAACACAAGTTCCAAGGTAGTCTCCAAAGAACAAAAACTTAGAGTTGATTACTATAGCTTTCTCATCCTGTGTGAGGTTTTTATAATAAGGTATATGATTTAAGTTCTAATTTGAAATGTATGCATGCCCAATCTCTATGTAATCTAAGTTTTTTTAATAATAATGGAGCTCTTCCAACATTGTCAATCTACAAGGATAGAATAATACACATGGTGTTTTCTCTTTAATGATTTCAATAATGTCTTATGCTAAAAACTATTACATATCTTTTATTCTACTTATGTTTTAGGCTCATTTGTCTTTAAAAATACCTAGTCTTAATTTTGAAATCAACACAACCTCAAATCTATAAGATTATGGATGGAATTGAGTTCCATCCCTAGGTCTATAGACATGAAGCCCTAGGCTATAATGAATAAATTTAGTTTTCATTACATAAGGGATTAACATCATGTTCATATGCCTATGGATGGAACTACGTTCTATCCCTAGGTTTATAGGCATAAAACCCTAGTTTTATTTTTTTTAAATATACTATTACCAAAATTTAAATGAAGTACATTATTTTTACCATATCAAAGAACAATATACTATTTTTTGTCTTGTTAAACTAAGTCTACAATTGATACCCAAAATTACAATCTTAAATTTCAACCAACCTAGTTTTATAATGGTTACCACATAAATATATGTAATGGTAGTTTTGTACTTCTTGTTGAGATTTGTTCCACTTATTTTCATTTCCTTATTATCATATTTTTCCTTATTATTTTTACAACCTCATCCATGTTTTGCATGGCCAGTCACTTCTCCTACTAAACTACAAGTGCTTCATTATGAAATTGCCCTCACTTTCACCTGATCTACATACTATGCCTACTAATTTCTATTACCATACCCTAATTTATAGCATAGATACCACATACAACTTATTCATCATTGTGTTAATCTCCAATTCAAACATAACATAACTAAAATCTATTTTTTTCCCTTCTAATTCATGGTAATTTTCTAATAAACCTTTACCAAATAAAATATTAAGTTCCAAAGTTATATAATTATATTAATTAAATTGATTTGGGTGATTTTACCCTATTTCACCCCTCCCCCCCCCCCCACAATTTGTCACTAAAAAGTTATATAAATTAAACAATTAAACAAAATCAATAAGTACCCAACACTCTCCTAAGAGTTAAAACATGTAAATGGCTTACCTTGCATAATTAAACATAATTTAATTCATATTAAGTTTTAATGGAACCAAGACAAATAATACATTATTTATATATAATATGCTAATCAAAATCATCGATACTAGTTTTTAATTTAAAACAAATCAAAACATGCCTTTCTATCTACAAAGACAAATAATACAAGCAACACACAACATTTTAGTAGAATATTGATTATCATTCATTTCATCTAAGAAAATAAGAGTGAGGTGTGTGTGTATAAAGATTTGGTTTAGTTTTCTTTATCCCCTTTGATGATATCCACACCCTTATCCCCTATGATACTATCCCTTTGTACCACTTGTGATGTTTGGACATCCCTACATCAACCTCAATCAAACAAATGTATACAAAAATAATAAAGTACTCAAAATATACATAATTATCAATGAAATATTATAATGTAATTAAATATACAAATGAAATCACATTCAAACATGATCATAGAACATAGTACATTCATAAACATATGTAAATGTCTTTCGACATAACTGATCATGAAAATAAACAATATGATTTCCAATCATATAGTAAAATATCTAGATATTATATGAAAATTAGTACTATAAATCATTAGTTCCATATCCCTTATTAATACTTAAATAGTTTTTTTAGATTGGGACAAGATGTGACATCATTCCAACATAAAATAGTTCATCATCCCAATGACTTTTATTTCAAACAATAGTTCAAAAAATAATTAATAATGTTCAGTAGAAAAATCATTTAAATAAATGAGGAAAAAACCTTAAAAATTCCTCATAATCTTTCCATGTAGCATTATCTTTAGAATATTTGTCTCACTAGACCTTGCATTATGATACTTCCCTATTACATAAGTTAATTTTGTGAGTATAAATTATTCTGATTGACTCTATTGTGACCAACGCTAGATCTAGAACCTATAATGTATTCTAGACCAAAAAATGTGAAGGATCAACTATGTTTTTATTAAGATAATATACATTAAAATCATTGTGTATTTTAGATAAATCTAATAACAAAGAAAGTCTATATGCTACAAGATTAATTACTTATAGAACCTTGAAGAGTCTAACATATCTTGATGAAAATTTTGATGATTTCCTAAATTTAATATCACTCTTTTAAGGTTTGACTCATAGAAAAACTTTAAATCCAACTAAGAGTTATCTTTTTTCAATTTTCAAATCACTTTTATGCCTATCATTGGCTTTAGCCAGTTTTTTCCTTATTAACTTTACTATAGAAAATTATCCATATTTAGAGAGTCAAATCTCACAAATGTGCAAAGAACATAAATTATTTGGTCAATAAACTTAACATATTAATTAATTAGGAATATTATAAATATATAGGACTTGAGATTATAATAAAAATCCCTAATAATAGATTAGTTGTTCTAATAACTAACAACTAACACAATCCTAGAATATCTCCTCAAAATATCACTACATGATTTATTTTAAAAAATCACTCACATATTATTGAATTAACCTCTCCACTAATTAATTATTAATTATGTAGATTATTAACCTAAACACACAAAATCACCTATGTTAGGGCTAATTTATAACATCCCCCCCTTAGTTCTAACGTGGGGCAAGAATTCCCAATGTTAGTTTCACCTGATAATGCATTCAATTACATTGAAATGAAGAGTTTGAGTATCATCCATTTTTATTGATGTTCATATTCCTTTAATAGGTTTATTTAATATAAATGAATTAAAAAAGACTTATAAATAAAAATTAATTAAATATTACTTGTAGAATAACATTCTAAAAATAATCTACCTATAATAGACTTAAAATAAACTTCTTACAAATCTAGACCTTTTATGAAACCTAAATGTAATATAATAACTATTAACTTAAAACATGATACAATAATTTAATTACACTTAATCAATAAAACCTAAAACTAAAACAAACTAAATAAATATTTAAGTTGACGCATGGTATTAATAAACTCCATTCTAAATAAAAAATAAAAAATAAATACCTATAACTATAACTATACCACTACTAACAACTTTATTGAGAAATAAAATATTAAACCTTATATAGTAAACACAATGACTCAACAAAAAACCTAAACATAAAAATACCTAAAAGACTTAATCAAATTAAAACTTTGTAATTTTTTGAGCCATTGAGGGTTTAGGATGGAGGATAACTCAAACTATAGAGGGAGCTAGATGGTGAGACTGTGTGACAGAATGATGGAGGAGAGGTAGAAAGAGGTGTACATGCCATATGGACAATTGGAAGAGGATGTTAGGCCTATTATAAGAGGCTATGGTTATTTCAACATAAGAATTTAAGAGGTGAGATAAATATATTAATTAAAAATTTGAGTTGATCACCAAACAATGTGGAATAACTAATGAACTTGATAACTATTATACAAAACCAAGGGAAGGCTTTGAGATTGGTTGTAAGTTTGTCATGTTAAATCTGAACATAGATATTGTGATCATTAAATTGAGGTGAGCTAAGATATAATCTTGTATGTAGAACTCAAATCTATATTTTTTGATCAATAACAAAGTCTATGCAAGGGTCATAATATAATCTTATTGGATGACAGAGTCAAATGTGTTATTCAATGTAGACGAGTTGAATTTATGGGTAGTTGAGTGTGTGGAGGACAAAGTTTTAAACCTTCTCAGAGCTACCATATGTGAGAATATTGGCATCTTCATGGAATATCATTCACAAATAAATAAGCATATCCAATACATAGTGAAAACTACTCACTCCTTAGTTTTGAATCTGAAGTTGATTAATGTAGAGGTGTTCAATACAAATAATATCCCTTTAATGCATAGATATCCCAATTTAATAAAACATTCCACTATTATATCATTGCCAATGTGGGCTGATTCAAATGCAAACTAGATGTTGTAGAAACCTATATATCCTTATACAACTATATCTAAAAACATAACTATAATACACACACACACACACACACACACACACACACACACACACACACACACACACACACACACACACACACAAATAATATTTCATAATTCCAATGGAATTTGCAGTGGTATATAATACATTACCACTAATAAATAGAAATAATTCCTTTCAAATGGTAAGAAAAATGGATGCGATCTTCACTTCAAGGCATTTATGATGAATAACACCTAAATTTATAGATAGGTCCCTTAGGGTTCCTATTTCGATACTAGATATAAAACATTCTCCATATTCATAGAGAGTCGAATCTCAAAAATGTGCATAGCACACAAATTCTTTGGTTGATCAAGTTCACATATTAATTAATCAAGAACATTACAAATATATAGGAATTGAGATTATAACAACATTCCTTAATAATAGGTTAGGTGTTATAATAATTAACAATTAAAAACTAACATAGTCCTAGAATATATCCTCATAATATCACTACATGATTTATTTTAGAAAATCACTTACATATTATTGAATTAACCTCTCCACTAATTAATAATTATGTGAAGTATCAAACTAAACACACTAAACCATCCATGTTAGGATTAATTCCTAACATTTACTTGTTATTCCATTTTCACTATCATATCAAGTATAAAGACCCCTCTATCTTCTAATTTATTCAAATTGATTATTGTTCTACACCTCCTACCATATAATTCCTCAAAATGAGCCATTTCTAATGTTGATCAAAATGAGTTGTTATAAACAAAATCAAACAATGGTAGTTATTCCTCCCATTTTTATTATCAATCCATGTAATAAATCCTCAAAATATCATTCAAAACTTGATTCACTCTCTCTATTTTCCCATTTATTTATGGATGGTAATCAATATTGAAGTTCAGTTGTGTACCCATTGTTAAACTGAGAGTTTACCAAAACCTTAAGGTCATCCTAGGGTCCCTATCTAAAATGATATTTTATAAAAAAACATGCTATCTATATAAATCTTTTACAAACCTCTTAACTAGGATTTACATCATCTGTTGGATTATTTAGAATAAAGTGAGTTACTTTGGTATGTTTATCCACAACTACCAATATCATGTCATGATGGTTTTTAGACATAGGCAATCCTAGGACAAAGACCATGCTAATAACTTTCCACTTCCATTCTAGTATATAATTTAGGTAAAATAACCCATCATAATACACATGTTCATATTTAACTATCTAATATTCTAAGCATTTAGACATAAATTCTAGTTCATCCTTTTGATTCCCTTATAAGAATATAATGGTCATAATTTTGTTAATAGCTTAGTCACTCCATAATGTTTTAAATATGGGGCATTGTGTAATTCCTTTAGCACAATATTCCTTAAAATTTATCTATCAATTACATATATTCTACCATTATATCTCAAAATCCTATCATTATCAAAGTAAAATCCATGGTATTTATGATCTTGAGAATTTTTAGCTAATGCCTTCTTTACCTATTTGTATAATTCATATTTAGGTGATACTGTTACTACCTAATCTTAGAAATCACTCCTTATAGTGGTTAATGTTATAATATAGCTTTTATAACTAAGGGAATCTATAAATCTATTTTTTTACCCTTAATGTAGTTAATATAAAACCATAGTCTATTGAAAATAATAACCATCACCTTTGATGAGCATTAAGGTTAGGTTGGGTAAATATATACTTGATTCCTAGATTATCAGTTTTAATCTCAAAAGGCTTTCCCAAAAAATAATTCCTCCAAATGTGTAAAACATGAATTATGGCAGCTAATTATAGGTCATCTAGATTATAATTTACCTTATAAGGCTTCAATTTCCTTGATTCATAAGATAAAATGAACCATCCTACATAAGAAATCCTAAACCATATATTGAAGTATCTGTTATAACTACAAAATGACCTTTTAGATCCAAAATCTATAAATTGGTGTTGAAGTGAGCCTCATTTTTATAACCTAAAAGGCTTCTTATTACTTATCGAACCAAACAAAATGTTGTTTTTTTCTATTAAAGAGAGGTGATTAGACTAGATATATTAAAATAAATAGCATAAACTTCATATAGTACCTTGTTAAACCCATGAAACTATATAACTTAATGCATATATTTATGTGTTGGTCAGTCTATACTGGATCTAATCTTTGTTAGATCTACAGAAATTATTTATGTATTGATAATATGTCAAAAGCATTGTGGTCTACTTTGAAAGAAGGCACACTTGGATAATTTTGCATAGATTTTATGATTTCACAACTATTTTAAGACCAAATACAACTTCTCAACACTCTCTTCTTCACTTTTATAATATATGAGAATATCACTAAGGAAGACTAGCATAAAATGATTAATGAAATCTCTAAACACATTATTCATGAGGTTCATGAATGTGGTAGGTGAATTTTTAAGTCTAAAAGGAAGCAAAATAAACTCTTAATATCCATATTGAGTCCTAAAATATATTTTTTAGATATCTTCCTCTCTAATTCTCAATTTATGGTACCTGACATGAAGTTCAATGTTAGAAAAAACTATTACACCATTCATTTGATCAAAAATATCATCAATACGGGGTAAAGGATACATGTTATTGATTATTACCTTATTTATAATTTGTTAGTTATTGCATAGATGAAGGATTTTATCCTTATTTTTTATAAAGACTAAAGGTGCACCCCATGGTGAAACACTTATTCAAACCCACCCTTTGTCTAACATCTCCCGAATTTGGGCCTTTTACTCAATTAATTTAGTTGTTGTCATTTTTTAGGGAGCCTTTTATTGTGGTTCCGATCCTAGAATGATATCAATTGTGAGTTAAAATTACCTCTTTGGAGATAGACCCAATAATTCTTCTATAAAAACATCCTAAAATTCTTACAAAAAGGATAACTTTCTATCAAGAGTTCCTTAATTTCACCAATTTCATCCATCTTGACTAGGAATGCTTGACATCTTGTTGAGCCTATTTAAATTAAATGGCTGAAATTTACATTAGTTTTAACTCTTTTTTATTTCCTTTCATTAGGGTTTAATTTACCACATCTTCTAAACACTCAACTTTATTAAGAAAACAATCAACTTTGGCTTTGTGTTTAGAGAGTCAATTCACTCCTAGGATCACATCATATGATTCTAGTGGTTTTATATAAAGATCAACAATCATAGTGAATTTTGGTAACTTTATCTTAGCCTCAACAAGGGATTGATTAACCTTGACCTTGGATTCATTCCCATACCTAATTGACCAAACATTTACCATAATTATATAGTTATTAGATAATTTAATTAACATTATAGGAGAGAAAACATTTAATGGCTCTTGTATCTATCAAAAAAAATATAAGTTTACCAAACAAATTACCTGATACTCCAATGGGAAAGGTTTACAATTATACTTGAGGGTTGTTAACTATTGCATGAATATATTGTTGAAAGGTTCTCTATTTTGATGTGTATGTGGATGAGTTTTTATTTCTACCATATGTCTTCCATTGAGGACAATCTTTAACATATTTGTCTCATCCACATGTAAAGCATCTTATAGGTGCTCCCTTCCTCTTAACTTGATTAAATCCCTTCAACCCTTATTTTAAACCTATTAGGAATATAGAATGTAGAGAAATATTAATGAAATAAAGATGGAAATAAAATATAGAAAACAAAACATGATAGAAACACAGATTTAATGTGGTTCACCCAATATAGGCTACACCCACACATAAACATCCAATCCTTCTTATTATTTAGTCTGATAAAAAAATGAAAAAACATGAAATACATCCATTACAATATCCTCTTCACTCACACATAGTATGCCATCATGATTACAATGCCCTCATATCAAAAGGAGGGTTACAATTAGGGAAAAAATGCAAAAACATAATTTATACCATTATATATGCAACCTAATAGTGAATGATCCATATTTAATATAAAATTACAATATTTTACAATGCATTTTTATAAAAAAATCTTCATGGGCACTACCCCAAAATCCTTAAGATCAGGATCCACCATCTAATAAGACCACTTCCAATTTTCTTATTCCCTGAATCATTACTAAATCTTGTATTTTATCTATTAAATTAGTTCTTAGAATTCTCATTATGTTTTCAAGTCTTTTTCTTGAAAGTTGTTTTTGAGCTTCCAAAATTCTTTTTGAGTTTTTATCTAACTACCACAAGTGATTTCAACTTTCACTCTTGCTTAAATAATTTTTCAAAGACTTGGTCCATGGTCTATGGTCCATGCACATTCACTTCACATCTTATTTAGGGTTTTAAGCCCATAATAAACTTCCCAATTTAAAAACATTCATCTTTTTAATATTTAAAACCATACTTCAAGAGTT